>PVJS01038784.1:0-19220 GCA_004027185.1 Glis glis
TTTTTTTTTTTTTTTATACTTTATTTTGAAACCGGGTCTCACAAAGTTGCGGAGGGCCTCACTAGGTAGAGAGAGAGAGAGAGAGAGACGGGGGAGAGAGAGAGAGCTGAGGCTGGCCGCGAACCTGGATCCTCCGGTCTCCGCCTCCCAAAGTACTGGGATTACAAGCATGCGCCACCACGCCCGGCCTCCCAATAGGCATATTTCTAAAATGTGCTATAAGCAAGTGTTCCATTTGCTTTTGGTGTGTGTGTGTGTGTGTGTGTGTGTGTGTGTGTCTGTCTGTCTGTCTGTCTGTCTGTCTCTAGTTCTGGGGATTGAACCCAGGGATGTTCTACCACTGAGCTACAGCCCTTTTTATTTTTTATTTTGACAGAGGGTCTTGCTAAATTGCCTAGGCTGGCCTCCAACTTGTGATCCTTGTGTCTCAGCCTCTCATACTAGGATTGCTGGTGTGCGCCACTGCACCCAACTAGCAAGTGGCTTTTGTTTTTTAAAATTGCTTTGGTTTCTTTCACAGCCATCTGTCTAGGATGTAACAAATATGGAAACTTTCTAAAACCATATCTCTGAGAGTGCTCATTCACCTCCAGAGGGAGATTTCCTTGAGTGGCTGGCCACATTTGGAGGAGAGCCCTGAGCTCCCCAGAGTTTAGTGTGATGCCCCCAGAGGGGGCCCAGCATAAACCCAGCCACTCAGCCAGGCCCTCTCTGCAGAGAACCTCCCTCTGGCCTAAGCAGACCCTGCTCGTTCTCACCTTGCTGGGCCAGTGGCTCTGTGTGAAACTCCAGAAAATACTTCACAGGAAGCTGAAACTCCAGAAAGTACTTCTCAGGAAGCTGAAGTCTTGGCATTTATCAGAACCGTCACTTTTGCTCAAATAGAATATTAACAATTCTTCCAAGGTGGGGGGGGCAAAAGAAACCTTTTGCTAAATTCTCTTTTAGAGTTATTTATAATTTTAGGATTCAGTTTCATACATTTTTTTTCCTTTTAAACTGATGAGAGAAGGAAAGCAGATATAAAAATAAAGCAAGAGTTATATCACCTAGAGACAAGAGCGCCACTACAGGTTCACCTCCATCTGACTGCTGCTACCACCAGTCAGCGCTTCTCACTAATGTCCACAGGCCTTATGTACTATGAAGCTGTCCAGTCTCTGGAGTCCTCCCTTCTCTCTAAATTCCTTCCCAGAATATTGTTCCCATGATAGGATGTGCTATAGACTGAATGTTTACGTCCTCCCAAAATTCATGTGTTGAAATCCTAATCCCCAATGTGAGGGTATTATAAAGTAGATCCTTTGGTAGTTGACGGGATGAGATTAGCACCCTTATAAAAGACAGCTTGGAGAGCTAGCTCACCCCTCCTGCCACGAGCACACAGAGAGAAGAACATTTGTAATCAAAAAGTAGGCCCTCACCAGACGCCGAATCTGCCAGGGCCTTGATCTTGGACTTCCTAGCCTCTAGAATTACGAGAAATAAATTCCTGTTGCTTATAACCCACCCAGTCTACGACTTCTGTTATAGTCGCCCAAAGAGACTAAGACAAGCTATAAATGAGCAATTATTCTTCTTAACTGACCCTAGAAATCTCAAATTAGCCTTGGGACCTCCACAACTATTGTATGACTTTGTTAGTCATGCCTAGCAGTTTCTACTTACCACTCCAAAGCTAAAACCAGAGGAAAAATACTATTAAACATATATATAAAGTGTTTCTTTTTCTACTCAAGAGAAATGATGATCCATATGGGTGTTCTGGGGTAAGCAAGGGTACACTTTGTTCAGGGGCACATGAAGTTGATCTTTGTCAGCTAATCGGCGCTGCCATCTTGAACGCTGTGCTAGAATGGGGATGCTAGCCACAAGCCTCGGCTGTGATATTCAAGCAGAAAACTCAGCCTGAGTAGGGTAGGGCTGTTGTTGCTCTAGGCGTTATCAGCCAATTCTCTAGGAAAATGAAATTAATCTGCTGTGATGTCAGGAAACTTCATAGACTCGTAGAATAATAGAGCTGGAAGTAGCCTCGGTGGATGATTCCCTGGGACATGTCAGCACGTCCCAGGTGCCCCACGCGTTTCTGTTGAGCTGCTTGTTCTTCGTATGTGTCCACACCTCTGCCTCAAGGCCTGTCACTAGCACTCTTGACACCACAGACTGAGAAGACCCCCAGAGATTCCAGAACAAATCCCAGACTCTATCAGATGAAGCCCAGCAAGATCCCCTGCATAACACTAAGATCATGTGTTGGGGGGCGTGGAGCCCGAGCTGTCAACAAAACATGGCACTCAGAAGGCCATCAAGAGTATGCAGCACAGCCAGGTGCCCTGGCACACGCCTGTGATCTCAGCAATTCAGGAAACTGAGACAGGAGGATCGCAAGTTCCAGGTCAGCCTCAGCAATTTAGCAAGACTCTGTCTCAAAATGAGAAGGGCTGGGGATGCGCCTCAGTGGTAGAGCACCCCTGGGTTCACATCCCAGTATTGGGGGGGGGAAAGTATGAAGTAGAGTAAAGCCACGTTGCAGCCTCTGGTTGATCTGACATGATGTTCTCAAAAAATCTCAAGAAAAGAGTCCATTTAAGTCATGTTGAAACACCTATCATTAAAAGCTCACTTTACTTATTGTTTCAACATCACTGTAATATATACACATGGTTAAAGAAGGAATGCAAGTCCTCAAGGAGGGTATACAGTGGTTCACACCTGTAATCCAGTTCTTGGGAGGCTGAGACAGGAGAATCTTAGGTTCAGGCCAGCCTCAGCAACTTAGGGAGACCCTCAGCAACTTAGCCAGACCCTGTTTCAAAAAAGGGGGGGTTGAGGGTGTAGCCTGGAGGTAGAATGTCCCTGGGTTCAATAATCTCTAGTAACAAACAAAAAAAAAAAATGCAAGCCCTCATCACGATTTACCCAGCACCTCCTAGTTAACGTGGGCTTTGCTGTAAGTTCTAAATGTAATATAAAGTTGATCTGAAAAGTCAAAGGACATTTTCAGGAGCAGCAGTAAATGATAAATGTGAGAAAAGTGAATAACCAGGGGGACTTCAGCAGGGACTCAGTGGACATGACCGGAAAAACAAAGAGAACGGGGCTGCACTGAAAGAGGTCCTCTGTGGAGCCCAAGCCCTCTGTGACCGCAGAGCTGGGCTCCAGGGACTGCCTGGCTGGTGTGCCCTTCTTGCTGACACTCCACCATCCCAGGCATGATTTGCTAAATGATTCACTGCCATCTGCAAACTAGTCCCATCTGACCCCGATGCCTCCTGATATGACTTTTGACAATGCGCTCCTAAGGAGAACTTGATACCTGCAGGGGAAGGATTTCAAAGGTACGGCAAGTTATTTCTATGTGTAAAAATGAATGAATCTATCCCACATAGCTCATAGAAATGGAGGTTTCTGTAATGCACTTACAAATCCTTTGAGAGAGAGAGAGTTGCATTATTTTTAGTGTTATACAATTATCTTCCCTTGTTTTGAGTACTTCTCTACATGAATTTTTAAGTAAATAAATTTTGTCTGTGCACAATACACATTTTATTTCTTACATTCTTACATTGACCACTGACTTTTTCCACTTAGTTAATTTTTTTTTGAACACTGAGTTTTGACAGTGACTCAGCAAGACTACTGATTTTCATTCCATGTGGCTCAATCACGTTTTTCAACTTTTGATAGAAATATAGTTAACACCTATAAATAAGTCTCAAATTAAGCCATGGTTTGGCAGTCTCTCTTTTCCTCTGAAGGACACTAAACTTGGGGGCAATTTGTCCATATAAAAAATTTCACCTTATGCAAATAGTTATAATTTTTTACTATCTTGAGAAATTTGAGATGCCAGCTTCTATAACCCTTTTGGGGATGTGACCTTATGCCCTCTCCCTCATAGCCTATTTGTGGTTTATAAACCATACCGCTAGCTGGGCCCAGTGGTATACACCCATGATCCCAGTACTTGGAAGGCTGAGACAGGAGGATCACAGGTTTGAGGCCAGCCTCAGCAACTTAGCAAGACCCTTAGCAACTTAGTGAGACCATTTCAAAATAAAAATAAAATAGGGCTGGGGGTATAGCTTGGAAGTAGAATGCCCCTCGGTTCAATCCCTAGTACCAGACCAAAACCCAAACCAAAAATACATACTGCTAATTTTCAATTTAAACAAAGCTACCTTGAATCACTCCTTTCTTAGTTACCCATCTCTACCCCACAGATTGATAGCTATATGTCTCTCTTAATCACTCAGGCCAGCGCTAATGATATTTTTTTTCCTCAGAAATCCTCCCTTTTACAACTGACATAGCTCACTAGACACAGAGCTATTAATAGCTCACCAGGGAAAAATTTAAGTTCATTTGCTCAGGGATAAGCCAATGATCATATTAAAAATCTGAATAAAAGTAAAAACAAACTCCTATTGGCTAAGAGTTTGGGAAGCCACTCCAACATGGCACTGTGAAAACACATACTGTTTCATGCACTGTTTCCAGACTGGACCATAGTGTGAATGCGTCTGTTGTTAGAAGGAAGAGGTTGGAATTTTTTAGGTACAATATAAAAAGGTGAATCTGTGTATACTAATTTGATAACTGAGTCATCTTTTTTTTTTTTTTTTGCGGTACTAGGGATTGAACCCAGGGGCAGTCTACCTCCGAGCTACACCACCAACCCTATTTTTTATTCTTTATTTTGAAACAGGGTCTCACTAAGTTGTGGAGGGCCTCACTAAGTAGCTGAGGCTGGCCCTGAACCTGGATCCTCCTGTCTCAGCCTCCCAAGTACTGAGATTACAAGCATGCACCACCACGCCCGGCTGATAACTGAGTCTTTAGGATCCTCTGCCACGTTTTACTATCTGAGAATGTCCAGGCAGATATATTTAATTTCTCCAAGCATTATATACTCGCTTTATATGTGAAATGGGAAGAACAGTGCGTGAGTCTGAAGGCAAGAAATGGAGCCTTTCTTGAGAGTCCTTCCACCTAAGGATGGGTTCCAGGTATCCAAGGGCAATCTTCCTCCTTTGCCAGAGTGGCCATCTTCTGGCCCTCAGAAAAAGCATTTTGATGGAGGCTTCTGGGAAGTCTGGCTCTTAAGAGAGATCCACAAGAAGCCACTCTCTGGCAGAGTGAGAGAGGCAGCCTCCAGCCCCGGAGGTCACCTTACATCCAGAGAAGCCCAACCCAAGGTGGCGCCCACATGTGGGGGGACAACAGAGACAGCCTGGGCTTCTGAGGACAGCGCTGAGCCACTGCCTCACGTCCCCTCAAGTCCACCATACCAAACACCTCGGAACTTTCTCATCCTTTAAGCCACTTTGTGAAATGGTTTTCTGTCGTTTGCAGGTAAAAACAGTTTAACCCAGCTTCCAAGCACCTCCTTGTGCATACACACTAGGGATCCATTCATTTAGAAAAATCTCTGTCCCTCTCTCCAATTCTTTAAATTTTCAATTTTTAAAGATATCATCTAACCAGGCATGGTGGCACAGGCCTGAAATCCCAGTACTTGAGAGGTTGAGATAGGAGGACTGCAGGTTCGAGGCCAGCCATGGCAACTTAGGGAGACCTTGTTGCAAAATAAAATGAAAAGGGCTGAGGGTGTAGCTCAGTGGTAGTGTGCCTCTGGGTTCAATTCCCAGTGCCACACACACACAAAAAAGAAAAGATACCATCTAAGATTAATGTCCATAAACCTCTGCTGTGTTAAGAAACGGCTGGTATTTTTGATAATATTCTTGATATTTCCTCACTATGCTAACACCTAGCACAATGTTGTCTCCAAGAGATCCGCAGATCTCAGGAAAACGATTTTCAGTCCACAGCAAAGCTTAATGATTTTACAACACAACATTCTTTTTTTCACATAAGAAATACATAGGTGACATGAAACATCTGCTATTAGCAATTCTATCTTTTATAAATATTAAATTGAATGCAGATAATTAAACAGTAGGAAAGTATTCATTTCTATGCCAGCATCATCATAAATATACCCAGTCAATTTAAAGAATGTTTAAAGTAAGAGCGTTTCAATTATTCCCCTCAGATTATTTTTAGGTTTTTTAATATCAACTGCCAAGAGATTATCAACCTATCATTATATAATCTCTAGGCCCATTACATTTTTTAGTGATTTGTAAATTTAGTAATAAAGTTAAGCCAGTTTGGTAATTATTTTTACATGTACTTCTATGGACTTCCTACAGTTAGTTTTGCGTTTGTTCTGAAGTTTCACGGTGACCTTTGGCCCATTCTGCAGGTTATACCTGTATGTAGGTGAGTAAAAGCCAGAAAGATGATATACAAGACAAAAAGTATGCCACTCGAATTCTTTCACAAGAGTCCCTTTTATTTCAGAAAATTTATTCATTTAAGTCTACTTATTTCTGTAATAAGTCACCCCCTCAATTCACCTGTAATATTTTAAGTACATGAAAAGTTGAGCGGGATCTTTAGATAAAGGCTTCCACTCACTTTAATATACTGTCAAAAAACGATTTTTAAATATTTCAGAAAGTTTTTAACTGCTAAAAGGCAAAAGTTTGCCATTTGCTAGAAAATTATCAAAACTATTTTAGCTTATTTGGAGCAGGCATTAAGGTTATTGATTTAGGGGGGAAAAAAGAAAAGAGCTCAAGTATTTTTAAGTGGAGCATCACGTAAGTGCAAGAATGCATTATAGGAACGAATATAAGAAATGACATTCTGTGCTGCACACATTTAGGTATAAAGGAGAATTTTCAGGCAAAGAATAAAGCAGAATAAACTGGTAAGCATATCTCCTATCTCTTAAATTATTACTCTTTTGTATTGACTGGATTCCTTAAGATAACTTGTGAAACTTGAACACCTGTGACCATAAAAATTAACCTAAAATGAAATGCCAACTTGACCATCAACCCCACATAAATTTGGCCTCACCTTCGTGTTAATAAATGTAGGGTTCCAGTTTGTTTTGTTTAGGGTTGAAAATATTTATTCCATCGACAAACAATTCCAGAGTGCAAACATTTGTCCTGTTAGGCTGGAGCCAGTGTTTATTTTAGCACTGCTAGGATACCTAAGTGTTGTATAAATGTGAAAATACAGGCTGGAGAAACATTTACACAAAAGATTGGGTCTATTAAGACAAGGAGAGTGTTTTAAAATATATCCTTTGGGGTGAGTTTATGGCAATGAAGAATTATGCTTCATATACTATTAAGACATTCAAGGTGGAAAAAGTATTCTAGAAACTTGCTTCCTGCTCACTTTTTTATTTATTTATTTTTGGTACTAGGGATTTAATCCAATGACATTCTACCTCTGAACTGCACCCCCGGCCCTATTTTATTTGTTTTATTTTGAAACAGGTTCTTGCTAAGTTGCTGAGGCTGGCCTTGAACCTGTGATCCTACTGTCTCAGGCTCCCAAATACTGGGATTACAGGCATACACCACCATGCTCAGCTGCTTTCTGCTCACTCTGATCCTTCGCAAAGTTATCCTTGGAAAACTCAAAGGTTTCCTCACTTCCCTTAGTCTACTATCAACAAGAGTTGAGAGACCAAAAAATGAGGGTCTGAAAAAAATTGATATGAGCACAAAAATATATCAGTATATACACATACAATCTTAACGTGTATATACCAATATATACATATAGAAAATATACGGGTATGGATAAATAGCTGAATCAATTAAAGCAGCTCCGAATATCCCCAGTAGCTGTTCAGTAAAAGCAGAATAAATGATTGAATGAGAACACTGAATTAATGTCCTACCCCTAATGGGGTTCAGGGAAATGGATGGATCTCATTTTTAGGGTACCCTAACCCATGGTTTCTGTGGCTTGGAAAATCTTGGGGAGCAGTGTCATAGGTGAATCTTCAAGGTTCTTCAGATCAGTTGTTTAAAATGAACACAAGAACTTTTCTAATTCAATGGGGAAATTTATAGTTGATTTGGCTTTATCTCTTGCTCCTTCAAAATTCACTCACCTTGCTACTTCCCTCATCCTAAAAAAAAATCTAATTTACAATCTTAAGTGCACTCAAAATGATTTGGGGAACATATGAGAAACCTAGTCCAAGTTCACAAATAGCATCATTTTCACCATCTCTCCCTTTGCCTACCTCTCTGTATTTAGCTTTAGGTTAAGTCACTATTCTGCAAATGAAGCAAAACAACATATATATATATATATATATATATACACACACACATACATACATACATATATATGTATGTATACATATTTTATATACTTTATATATATTTTTATATATTGTATATATATATATGTATGTATATATAAAACTATGTATATAATGTATGTATGTGTGTATTATATGCAGGTATATAAATACATGTATATTTGCTGGTAGGGATATTTATCACACAAAGTAAAAACATTAAATTTGGAGGCATAACCTTTAAAAGTAGTTATCTCTCATCTTCACACATAATTGAGTCATGCAAACCTCAAACATTTCCCAGTTTTTCCCTTTCAACAATGACTGAAGCAGCTGAATTATATAGAAGGTACTTGAATATAAGCCCATTATTCTTGAAATTTCCCAGGATAGAAATTATCCTGGACAATTACCCATGGATATTTCAAATAGAAAAAGAAAACTCTTTATTAAAATACAAATATATATAGACAGATTTCAAAAGAACTAGTTTTGTGGGTTAATGAAAGTGTTTGTTTCTGACAATGTGATAGAGATTGCAAAGAGACATGTGCACTTTCAGTAACTGTATTTAACTTAAATTCTGTGAGCACTGTGAGAGAGGATTATGCTTACAGACCAGCATCTATCAGTGGTTTTACAGTCTATAGACCCCTATGTGAATGAAGATGGTTGCGGTTTGATTCATTGCCATAGGTTTATTAATACCAGGTTTTACCTTAGGCTATTGGTTACAAGCCTGTTTAGCAGTTTTTATTCAAGGCAGATTAATACTCCTGACAGAGGGCTCTCCTCATTGATGCAGTTTTGTGGCATCTACACAATTAACTTTCCTTCATTGCACATCAGTGGCATGTTAAGTTTTTCCTAACAACCTCTACGGATGCATATAATCTCATCACAATATATGAAGCATGCCCAATAAAAGGAACATTGATGGGTACTTTGGCTCAATATAGCAGCAAGATTTTATAGAGGCCAGACCAAAGAAGGTGAAATTTGATCATTAAAACATCCCTCTATTCCTTGATCCTTTCCCAATGGCATGACCATGTTAGAAACCACAGACTGCTAAGAAAGATGTGAATGGAAAGACGCACAATTTGTCTGCAAAAGAAGCATGTTTATGTTTTTTTTTATCACTAACTGAACCTCAGAAGTCTAATCACACCTCCTATTCGTAGGCCAGTTACACAGTGTTCCACAGGTGAAGTGAGTCCACCAAAATATCCCATGAATTTCACTGAGAAAACCCTAAACCTTCACTTATCTTTCCACAGTTCGCATGTGCATCCACCTATATGCTGTGTGTTCTACATATATTTATATCAATATGCTGCACAAATTATTACTGGTTGGCTATTTTTGTCAGTATGCTAACTTAAATTTCCCTAGTGCATACAGATTCGATTTGATTTAATTCTTTATTGGAATATCTTTAAGTAGGTTACTTATAAATCTTATTGGGATTTGCACGCCATTGATTTATTTTTCTGATGGACATATGAAAGTTTAGAACGATCAGTCTTCAATGCCTGTTTCAGCACTTCTGGACTACATTACGATGTATAAATTTGTCCACCAATCTTTTCCTTCTGTAAACACACATTTCAATCTCAATGACCCTAAACACCCAGCAGTACTTGGGTTTTAGAGGGCATGAAATTACTTATGTAGAAAAAGGAGAGATATGTCTTAGAGGAGGGGACAGACAAGAGGACCTAAGTCAGAATGTTGATTCTTCCCCACCAGGACACTAGAAGTGGCGTGGGAAGGAAGGAAGGTGGCCTGGAAGATTTCACCGAGTCCAGCAGAATCCTTCTCAGGATTCTGAGATGGCACCTTCCCCAAAGCTTAGCTAGAATGAAAGAACAAGGCCTGAATAAAGGAGAGAGAAAAGATCTTGCTCCTGAGGAAGAAAGCTGAGACCCAAGATGAGCTCCTGGGAAACAGAGGCAGAAGACAAAGGAGGCTCATGAACAGCTTGAGATCAGAGCTTTGGCGATGGAATAAAAATAATATCTATCATTTCTTAAAATTCATGCGTTTGACAAGATAGAAACACCTGTCTGCATTTTACAGAGGACAAGACTAAAGGTCAGGGAGGGTAAATGCCTTGCAGGTTTAACCTGGCTAACACTAGGACTGAGCCAGGACTGAGGCTCCGGCTTGCTCTCATTCCAACATAAACACACTGCGTACAGTCCACCTGCAGCAGTAGAGGGAGCAGGCCTGTAATTTAACTCCTGAGCATCCCAAATCTCCACCCAGTGAAGACTTCTAGAGTGGAAGACATGGGAAAAAGCTAGGTAGAACAGATTGTCCAGAGGTTAAAGAGGAACAGAAACCCGGGAAGGCTTTGAGTGACGACGGCAGAAAGTCACCACCTGTAGGACAGCAGGAAGGCCGCCTCAGGGTGGTCCAGAAACTACTGTGATCCAGCTAGGCACAGTGGTGTGTGCCTGTAACCCCAGCGCCTAGGAGGCTGAGGTGGGAGGATCACGTGAGCCTGGGAGTTCAAGGCCAGCTTGGGCAACATAGCAAACCCCCATCTCAAAACAAAACAAACAAACAACAAAAACTCCTGTGATCTGCTTCAAAGAACTTTTTAAACCACACTGCTTTAATATATGTGTGGTACAGATTCGGTTACAAGAGACAAAAACCACAAGACCTTTATCTGCACTTCAAAGTCAACCCAAAATATATATAAGTATAGGTAATCTCCCAAATTGCCAACCTAATTCTCAAAGCCCAAACACTTCACATCCTAAGTGTGGATACAGCGCAGTATCTGAGACGAGAGGAGATGATTACCACACAGGGGAATGCCATCATAACACCCAGATGAGCTGGCCACAAATGAGAGAAGAGCCATCTTTCAAGGAAGGACAACAAGAGACAAAATAGCTCAGAGCTATGCCTGCGGGACAAGACAGAAACATCAGCAGAGTGGAAGATAAAAATCTACATATGTTGTTTTGGTGTCTGATACCATTATCCTGAACCGCCTGCATTTCCATTTGAATTCAATCCTGAATTTTTTCTCATCTCTGCTCAAGAGGTTTCCTGGCTGAGGACAGGTCTCAAGCGGGTTTCCTGGACCATCCAATGAGAGCTCTCTAAAGTTTGGTCTCCGCAATCCCAGCTTCACAGCATAGGTAACGTCAATCATTGGCCCCCAACTCTCTCTAGGTAACAACTGAAAACTCTCCACAGGCCAAACAGGAAAGAGCCTGCTCCCTCAGGCCACGAGGCCTCAGGTCCAAGGTGTGTGCCTTCTTATTTGCATCACTGATCTTAGCCACAGACCTGCACAGATGGGGCTGAAATGAAATGCAACCACCCAAAGCCTGGTTCTTAGTCACCAGGAAGGTACTGAACCTAGAAACTTGAGGGAAACAGTCTTTTCCTTCCCAGAATGAGAATTTGGCTGGCCTCGTGCGTGGCTCAACATGTGATCTGAACCCACGTACACACCCAGGTGAATAACTATTGTCACATTTAGTGGAAGGCTGCGCTGTGTACGGGGCCATGTCGGCTGCCTGACACCAAAGGAGAATTCCCGTATCACAGGGCTACCGAGAGGAAGTAGCACGCAGCCCCAGAGGGCACAGATTTCTGCTTTATGTAAATCAGAGCCTGTCACGGCACGCATGATTCACTGCTCAGGGTGTACTCTCCTGTGACGAATGAGTCCCGCTTAATTTGGCAGTGATTATGCGGGTTGCTGGCCCTCTAAACCTCTTTGAACTTGTAATTGCTGCTGGTTTAAATAATGAACATTAAGGGGAGTTGGATTCATAAAACTGTGGATAATAACCTTTTTTCCCTCCCCCCCTTGTTTTGATGCAAGAGTATATTCTCACATACGCACACACACACACACGCACACACACACACACACACATGCACACACACGCGCACACACACACTTCCAAGGCCACCGATCACTGTATCATGCCAGGCTGTTATTGAAATAAACTGAAGCCTTGTTCCAGGGTTGTCCAGGGAGGGCAGATTTGAGGTGGGGGGAGTGTGGGGTGGGTGGCAGGGGGAGCATCTGGGAGCTGTGCAAGAGGAAGATCAGAAAAGGCCTGGATGCTGTAGGAAAGGAGGAGCAATGGCACTCATGAATATTCATAGGCAGTCACATCTGTAGCAGGCTTGCTTTCTACCTTTCCCCCTCTGCGCAGTGCAACATAGAACACTAATGCAAACAAAAGAGGGGGTTTTGCAGCTTCACCAGGCTCCAGATTTACTCCTGGCAGTGAACTTTCTCTATGCTTTTTAAATTCTACATACGGATTTGAACATTTTAAAGTATGTAGCAAGAGATACCCTTCTTCTGTAATGAAAGAAACCCACCCCATCCCCACCTCCACGAAGAGGAAGAAAACATATACTCACACAACACACGGATGACTCCAAGCCCTTCCTCCTTTCCCCCATCTTTGGCCAACAATTGGTAAAATCCCCCCGCCCCAGTCTTCTTTGATCCAGCCAAAGACAAATTGTGATTTTAGTTTGAGAAAAATGAAATGCTATTGATGGGAGGTATGGTGGGGCAGAACCCAAAGTTAGCCAAGTCAGCTAGCTCTTACCCTCCCTGAAACAACAAAGAATGAATGATAAATTTAGCAGTCTCGTGTTCAGTTTTCAAACAACTCTGCTGAGATTTATAGCTCAGCGGCTCCCATGGCAAACTAAGCTGCACACAGAAAGCTATCTGTTTTTTATTTCACTTTTTTCTCCAGTTTTTGTTCTTTTTTTTCTCTATTTGCAGGGTTTTTTTTTTTAACTCTACATTTTCTTTTTCCTGGTGTGAGTGGAATATCAAAGGCCAGTGGAATTGGTAAGACTCCAGCTTGCAAAACCCACTCAATGGGAAGTTATTAAGCCTGCGTCACAACATGGCAGACAGTGATTAATAGGAACTGTATCAACGGTAGCAACTTTAAAAATAATGTCCTTCCAGCAGCTCAAAGAGGGATCATTGAAGTAAGAATAAGAAACATCTGGAGGAATCCAGGGCCCAAAAGGTTCCTGGAGAGGACAGTGCATTGGGATTGTGTTTGGCAAAAAAGGAAAGAGAAATCCTAACTATTATGCATATACTAGCAACTTTGGTCTTTAAGTAAGTCGCTTATACTTAAAACAGCTACCCATTAATTTAAAGCAAAGTCTGTGTACAACTTAGGAATCATTTTTATTGATGTAATGGTGTCCCCCAAAATAACCAGCAGATGGATTCCCGCCCCCTCAATGAAACACTGAAACAAATTGCAGAATTGTCAAAATTTTATCATGAAGGCACACGCTCTATAAAAAGGTTGATTTAAATGAATTGTAAATTTGCTTCATTGCACAATATTTTTCTAAAATTATAACCGGAAAGTATTCTCTGTTTAATTTTTTAGCATATCCTTTCACAAAACACATCTGCTGTGAAGTATTTCTAATTTGTGCTAACTGCTTTTTAACAAACACACAGTTGTCACTATGCCATCTAATTTTATTGGGGCAAAAAAGTACACTCTCCGTAATAAGAATTTTGACCTATTTCCAATGAGGTGAATCAATAGAGAGTAATACCCGTATTTGAACTCTACAGGCCAGTGATACGTTGGGAGACAGTGAAGATATAAGGAAGGGTGGAAATGCAGACAAGCCAGGCAAAGAACACGATTAAGGAGAAGCAGTGGCTGGAATTGGGGAGAAAGAATACACATTTGTAGAAAGTATGTCAGGTGGTCTAGTTCTCAGGAAGGTAATAAACAGACTTAAAAAAAAAAACACTAGTAACTAAAGTATGTGATGAGGCAGGCCAACCATAGAAGTCATGGAAGACCCTCAGCTCTGGGGCTAGAAAATAGAAATGGCCTAGTTACAGTCCCTGCCCTGTTTTGATTCACCACTTATTTCTATTTCATGCCCTTCTTTGGTGTTTTGTGGTTCATGATGTCAAAATGGGAAATGGGATTCTATAGTATTTAGGACAGAAGTGAGCCAGAGACACCAAGAATTTGTAAATATGTTCACCTTGAAAATTATTATGGAAATTAAAAAATATTTCACCCCTCAAAGAGTTGATATAATAAGCTTCAGCTTTCTCCATTGTTTAATGGAGGCAACATGATCGATGCTTTGCCCACACATCATCTTCTGTGTCTATCCTGACGGCTCTGGGAGGAGGCATTATTACTCCCACTGGACAAAGGAGGAAACTGAGGCTGTTAAAATTTGCCCTCAACTAATAAGATACACTCAAGGCTGGCGTGGTGGCACATGTCTGTAATCCCAGTACTTGGGAGGCTGAGGGGAGGAGCACAGGTTTGTGGTCAGTCAGCCTCAGCAACTTAGAGAGACCCTGTTTCAAAATAAAAATAAGAAGCCAGGCATGGTGGCGCATGCTTGTAATCCCAGTACTTGGGAGGCTGAGACAGGAGGATCTGGGTTCGCGGCCAGCTTCAGCTACTTAGTGAGGCCCTCTGCAACTCAGTGAAACCCTGTTTCAGAATAAAAAATAGGGCTGGGGGTATAGCCCGGAGGTAGAATGTCCCTGGGTTCAATTCCTAGAACCGCAAAAAAAAAATAAAATAAAATAAAAATAATAAAATAGGGCTGGGGTATAGCCTGGAAGTAGAATGTCCCTGGGTTCAATCCCTAGTACCGCAAAAAAATAAATAAATAAATAAATAAAAATAATAAAATAGGGCTGGGGGTGTAGTTCAGAGGTAGAATGCCTCTGGGTTCCATCCCCAGTACCATAAAAAACATTCAAGTCTTCTCCAAGCCTTCAGTCACTCTATGATCACTGGAGTAGTTTCTTTATATCTGGGATTTAAAAATCTACATACTCAAGATATCTTGCATGGTCATCTTTGTGTAATCAGAGAGAACAATGAAAAACAATAACAGCATCTAGCTAGATCTAATTAACTCAAGAAATGTTTTACCTCTTCTTCACAGCATCGTACTGTGAATATGTACTTCAGAAGCAGGGGAAATGTGGCTATCTTACCAATAACCCACATCATCTCATTAATATTTTAGATCTATGATATTATGCAATTTTAATCTAATGAACTTATAATTAAAATTTTCAAGACAGTGTTGATTTTTGTGGAAAACATAATAAGGATATATGCAAATTCCTATCCCATTTATACAACTGAGGGATGAAAATAAAAATTATACTGGTGCAGACTAATTTTAGTCTGGCAATGAATTGTACCAGTAGGGCTTAGACTTCTTGAGATACTCAAGAATCCAAACAGGTTTTCACTCATTCATTCATTAACCAGCAAATAATCCAAAAAGCTCCTTTATAATGTGTTAGTACAATGGAAGAAATTTACACTATCAAGATGAAAAATGATTAGGATTCGATATCCTTGCTAATGTCAGAGAGTAAGGCACACACAACGCAAAACTTCAATTCGGCCTTTGCTTCTCTCCTTAAAAACCGGCCACAGAATGGAGATGGTAACCTGGGGTGCTGTAGCCCCATCTCCAGTAGCTCAGCACACTCAGAGTAATGAGTATCGCAAACATCACCAGCAGGCCGGGTCAGGCGCTGACCGGCTACATGACTCTAGCCACAGGCCAATAGGACTACAGCAGAACACCCACAGCTCTAGTTTATGTCGCAGGGTAAGGTCTAGAGGAGGAAAGGAAAAAGAGTTTCCTGCGTTCAGATGGATAGGCGGCTTAGCATATGCTCTTTTATCTGGTCCCTTTCCACCCTGACACTTGTACCCATTTTACAGATGAAGACTTTGCCATGTTAAAGAATTTGTCCAAAGATGTAGCACTACTAAGTGGTCTTCTGTGAATCAAACCAAATTCTACCTGAACAAAAGTCTTGCACGAGCCACTAACACACTCTACCTTTCTATTTCTCCCCGGTATGGAGCAGAGACATGAGGACTCAAGGTCACAGGGCAAATCATTGTCCAAGCATTAGTGAGTGTGTGTGTTGAGTGTGTGTGTGTGTGTGTGTGTGTGTGTGTGTGTGTGTGTATGTGTGTTATACTGGGGATTAAGCCCAAGGCCTCTCTCAGGATGGGCAAGCTTCCTAGCACTGAACTCCATCTCTCCCTCTTTTTAAATTCATCTTGAGACAGGTCTCTCTAACTTGACCTAGCTCACCTGGAACTTACCATCCTCCTGACTCAGCCTCCCGTGTACCTGGGATTACAGGTGTGCGCCACCCCTCCCAGCTCCAAATTTTGTAGATTTTTGCATCTGTTTTGTCTACATCATCCCTTGCTTCTCATTTATCTTGGTCAGACTGTGTCAACGCAGTGTGCACTGTATCTACAGTATACAGGTGACAGTTTTAAATGAGTATTTGGGAGAGTATTTTGTTATAAAATCGGCACACCACCACTTATTCAATTACATTGCACGGCATCCAGGAACTTAAAATAAATGGCTCTCTACTTCACTGATAGGGATAAATATAGAGCCCAAAGAGAAAGCAAAATATCTGGTTGTGCATGTGCATATGGAGCTGGAGGGCTGGGAGAGTCTGGGGACCGGGAGGACAGAGCACATGGTGGTGGCAGGGCCCAGCCACAGGACCGGGTCTTGGGTGCTGCCAGGTTCATTGCAATTGCTCACAGTGTGGATTTCAGATCTAATCCAAACAGAAGTGGCAAAATCTAAAACCACAGGAGCAAACACTGGCTTTCAAGTGCTGTGGGAACAGAGACATTTGTTTAAGTAACCACTGTTTTAAAATTGCATACATAGTAACACCAAAATAAACAGCTTGCGATGCTGTTTATTTTAAGATACACAATAGTAATGTAAAGTGTGGCATGCCCTAGATCCGGGGAGCTCCAACATAATTTACAGTTGTAGAGAGGTCTACAAGGACTCTACTACACGCCAGCACTGTCTACTTCCTGATTAGATAACAGTGAAGGTCAGAACGCATTGCTTTCTGTGCAGCAAAGAGCAAACAAGTCACCACAAAGACCCCGCTCCTCCTGCTCGCTGTGAATTATGAATCAAGTCCTGTGGAGCGCAGGGTTTGCCAAGTCTCCTCTACAAAGCGTGTATTAATCACAGGTCCCGGGGAAGGGTCAAGAACACAGTCTGACAAACTGGAAACGAGCTCGTCGGCCGACCTCGGTTCCCTCAGTCCTTCCCCTCCCTGGTCTAAAAACCAAAGAAGAGAAAAAGAGAGAGAGAGAGAGAGAGAGAGAGAGAGAGAGAGAGAATATGAATCCTGAAAATACACAGGCTGGTGGGGCGCTGACACATATGTAAAACTGAACTCTAAGGGAAAACAGCTAGCTCAAACAAACCTGATGTGTGATCAAGTAGGAACTCAGTCTGGGGTTTATTTTAGTGTCTTCCCCAACCCTTCTCAGCTCCTCTTTCTTTCTTTCCTCAATCCAGGTGCTTTGGGGAAACCTGTCGGGGTCTGTATTTCACTTTCTGCACTTCAATCTTCGACAGTATTCGAGGCAGCCTTACTGCCAGAGTGTAGCAGACGCCTGTAATCCTAATGGCGTTACCCTTGGCTTCCTGGTCTTTCTGTTTTGTTTCACCACATCCTAAGTTAACTTTACCCTTTTGCCCTTACCCTCACCTGCCAGGTCATGGGGGAGGGGGGAGCAGAACTTTGATCTTTTTCCAAAAACATAATTCCATATCCTTGACTTTTTGAAACTTAGATTTGTCCAGAAAGATTATTTCCCTCAAACCTCTCTGCTATGGACTGAATTGTGCCCCATCCTCCAACACAAGGATAAACAACTGATACACTACAGTGTCCTGTGTTGCTAAGCCAAGATGCTCCCGGGTTAGGTGGACTGAAGGCATTTTTGCCTGGTGACATTTTCAATTTAGGATATGTTTATTGGGCGGTAACCTCATCATAAGTCAAGGAGATCTGTATTTGGAGGTAGGGCTTTTAGAATGTAATAAAGGTTGAATGGGGGCCAAAGGGTGGGGTCCTAATCCAATAGGATTCATTACCCTGTATGAAGAGGAAGAGAAAGAGCTCTTTCCCTCTCCCCATGTCAGCCTGCACAGATGAAGGACCATGGAGGGGTGGTGAGCAGGATGTGGCCACCTTTAGCCCAGTAGAGAGGCTGCCCCAGACACTGGCCCTGCCAGCATCCCATCTTGGACTTCTAGCACCCAGAACTGTCAGAAAATAACTTTGTGTTATTTAAGCCACCCGGTCTATGGCATTTTGTTATAGCAACACGAGCAGACTCATACGCTCTCCCACGGAAGCCACTCTCATTTCTCCTCCTCTCAGTCCCTCTGGAATCAGAGACAAGAGGCCAAACTGTCCTCCCTTCCCTTTCCTGTCTTATTCCCTGCACTCATCCCCTCCCTAAGACTTCCCAGTCACCTTCCTCATGAAGTCTTCAGCATTTGCTGCCGTTCCTCTCCATTCACTGTTGCCAGGAAAATGTCTGCCTCTAAGCCACGCCCACTTCCCCCCAGGATTTCGGAGTGCCCTAGAACAGTCCACTCCACCCCATTGCTTGCCCTCACTCTTGAAGGCTTCCCTATGTGTGACAAAGACCCTTCTACCATCTTGTCGCTCTCTAGCCCAGGGTCATCCATCTCTACGTTGCCAGCCCTTGAGTTAGTCAAGCAGAGATGCTGTACTTCCAAGACCACAGACCCAAAGGTCCTCCCCTCCCTGCTTCTCTGTTCTCCCTCTTACTCTGCACCTGGACTTGCAACCTGTACACAGGCTTCTAGTACGCTAGCATGCTTCCTTTTCCCAGTACCCAGCGCAGGTCTTAAGTAAAATAAAATTTATTGTCCTATATTATGAACACAGTATGCATTATTGAAAATTTTACAAGATTGGAATAATAGCCTATATACTGCCTTATCTATTTTATTTCCCCTAAAAATACACTGAGATTTTTCCATAATGCCTATATATATATATCCTATATATATGGGAGATATGGGAAAATATATATCATAAATATATATCATATATGTACTAGGAATTGAACCTAGGGACATTCTTTTTTTTTTTTTTTTT
>PVJS01038785.1:0-19226 GCA_004027185.1 Glis glis
CTCACTAAGTAGAGAGAGAGAGAGAGAGAGAGAGAGAGAGAGAGAGAGCGCTGAGGCTGACCTCGAACCCGGATCCTCCGGTCTCCTCCTCCCAAAGTACTGGGATTACAAGCGTCACTACGCCCGGCTCAGCCTCAGCTACTTAGTGAGGCCCTCTGCAACTTAGTGAGACCCTATTTCAAAATAAAGAATAAAATATAGGGCTGGGGATGTAGCTCAGAGGTAGAATGCCCCTGGGTTCAATCTCCAGTACCAAAACAAACAAACAAACAAACAAACAGATAAATAAAATTAAATAAAACACATAGCTGAATAAAACCTAGAATATTTTGGAATGGACATTGTGTCAACCCCCTCCCTCTTTATACACCTTAAATTTCTGATTATTTTTCTTTGTATGTATCACTATCTGACATTATTCTAATTACTTATTCATGTACTTGTTTTCAACCTTTCTCCTTGACCAGGAATCTTTTTTTTGGTCTTATTTCACTTTTGTATTTGCAGTACAGAATAGTACAGGGCTCATAGCTCTATTTTCGATCTTTCTTTTTTTTTTTTGTGGTGCTGGAGATGGAACCCAGGGGCACACACAAAAAAATTATTTGCATGAAGAAGTGCATTAGTTATGAAGATATGTGGAAACATGGAAATAAGCTTAAGGAAAAATTATCAAAATTCCTGTCTAATATTATATTGATACTACAATATGCTTAGTGAAAAAAATAACTGGAAGAAAATATATAATGTGGTAGCCATGTTTATATTAGGGTCTCAAGATGTAAGTGGTTTTATTTCGCTTTAGTTTCTAACTCTTTGTAATTAAATTTCATGATTTGTACAATGGGGTTTAAGTTGAGTTGAATGATGTTCAGTACAACCTTTTAAAGACAAGCCTTGTGGCCGGGCGTGGTGGCACACGCTTGTAATCCCAGTACTTTGGGAGGCAGAGATCCAGGTTCGCGGCCAGCCTCAGCTCTCTCTCTGTCTCTCTGTCTCTCTCTCCTTAGTGAGGCCCTCCGCAACTTCGTGAGACCCGGTTTCAAAATAAAGTATAAAAAATAGGGCCTGGGGCGTAGCATGGAGGTAGAACGCCCCTACGTTCAATCCCCAGTACCGCAAAAAAAAAAAAAAAAAAAGACAAGCCTTGTGTTTATGTTGTTAACTAGGCAATAGGTTTGGCAAAGGAACAGACCTATGAGCAAATACTCTTTTTTGTGGTTCTGGGGATTAAGACCAAAGCCTCATACATGCTAGGCAAACACCCAACCACGGAGCTACGTCTTTAGCACAAATGCTCTTTTGAAGAAGACTTATGTGTGAAGGTCTGTGGGTTGGATGGTTATTATTATTATAGATAATTTCTCAGTAAGTGACTTCTTTATTACATTGGGTTTGGTTCAGTTTAGATGTATGCCATGCATTACACATTGCATGGAAATATTTGTGCTTCTCTATTTTACACTATTGTCTCTCTTTGGTAACATGTATAATCTCTTTTTAAATTTAATTAACTAATTTTTGCTATACTGGGGATTGAACACAGAGATACTCTACCACTGAGAAACATCCCTACCCTTGGTTGATTTTTTGTTTTGTTTTAATTTTTATTTTTTATAATCCTAGAGATTGAACTCAGGGCATTCTACCTCCGAGCTATACCCCCAGCCCTATTTTTTATTCTTTATTTTGAAACAGAGTCTCACTAAGTTGCAGAGGGCCTCACTAAGTAGCTGAGGCTGGCCGCGAACCCGGATCCTCTGGTCTCAGCCTCCCAAGTTCTGGGATTACAAGCGTGTGCCACCATGCCCAGCTATTTTTTAACTTTGAAATAGGATCTCTCTTAAGTTTCTAAGGGACCTGCTAAGTTGCTGATGCTGGTCTTGAACCTGTGATCCTCCTGTTTCAGCCTCCCAATTACTGGGATTACAGGCATGTGCCAACCATGCCTGGTCCTTTTTTTCTTTGGTAGTAGGGATTGAACCCATTCTACCTTTGAGTTACATCCTCAGCCCTTTTTCTTTTCAAAACAGGGTCTTGCTAAGTTGCTGAGAGTGTTGCTAAATTGCTGAGGTTGGCTTCCAACCTGTGATTCTCCTGTCTCAGCCTACCAAGTACTGGAATTATAGGCATGCACCACCATGCCCACCACCCCTTTTAAATTTTTGAGACAGGATCTCACTAAATTGCCTAGACTGGCTTCAAACTTGCAATCTTCCTGCCTCAGCATCATAAGTTGCTCGGATTACAGGCATGCACTAGCACCTTGGTTCATATATGTTCTCTACAGAGTGACTTTTAAAAGCTTATCTGTTCTCAAACATAAATTTGAATTCCTTATCCAATTTAGTTTGTGGCACCACTGGACAACTTGCCAATCGATTCAGAAAACTTAATTTTTTTTTTTTTTTTGCGGTACTAGGGATTGAACCCAGGGGCATTCTACCTCTGAGCTACACCCCCGGCCCTATTTTTTATACTTTATTTTGAAACCGGGTCTCATGAAGTTGCGGAGGGCCTCACTAAGTAGCTGAGGCTGGCCTTGAACCCGGATCCCCCGGTCTCCACCTCCCAAGTACTGGGATTACAAGCATGTGCCACCATGCCCGGCTTCAGAAAACTTGAGAGTCATGTGCGATTCCTCCATCGGCCTCCTCACGTGCCAGCCTTTTCGGTTCCCTCATCCCAGACTTTTTGCATCTTCTGAAGTGTCCTCCCCCAAGCCACTGCCTTAGAAAGGCTCTATGAGGTGCAGCCTGTAGTTCTGTGATGCTCTGTAATCAATCCCCTTGCCCTCCAAATCCTTCTGCCACATAATCCCTAAATTAGTGGTTCTCAATGTGGGGTTTCCCCTGGGGGACACCTGACAACATATGAAGACATTTTTGGTTGTCACAACTGAAGTAGGAGAAGAGTAGGGGATTGGGGAAAGGAGGAAGAGCCCTGTGGGTTGCTTCTGGCAACTCGTGTGTAGAGGCCAAGAGATGCAGCTAAACATCTATAGAGCACAGGACAGCCCCACCCCCAACAAAGAATTTTCCAACCCCAAATGTCAATAGGGCTGAGAACAAGAAACTCTGCACTAGAGTGATTCTTCCCAAATAAAAACCTGCTTAAAATCCCTCAAAAAAAAAAAAACAGTCTATTTTTTTTTTGGTAAATATTTTTGCAGAAGGCTCATCTTTTCTTAGTCCCCAGCCTCACGGCATGCTCTATTTCTGCTTGACTATGTCACGTTTCTCCCAGCTCCTGTGGTTTCTCTGCTGCTTGCAGACTCTTTGACTTGTCCCGCTGGGCTGAATAATTCTCTGTGTGATCACCTTTAGGGAAACATGAATCACACTGCTTCTTGCTTGCCTGTCTGCTCCACTCCACGGTGAGCGTCCAGAAACCAGGAAGTCTTTTTCCCCCTTTGAATTCTCAGCAATGTCTGACACAGGGAATGAATCTAAACTCAATCTAGGCCCTCTTTCCTGCTTCCACTTCATGAGCAGCCAGATCTGCTGTTGAGCACAATGGGTCCATCGCTGCATCCCTTGCTTTCCTTTTGCTTTACGCTTCTCCTCACCTGAAAGGCCGTTCTTTCGTGTTTTCCGTCTGTATTCATGCCATTCCCACCTGGCCTTTAAGGTCCAGATAAAAAACAATCATGATTGACTGAATCATACTGCCATATGCCCGACCCATATTACCTTAATTCGCCTTCATCAAAACCATATAAGGAAGGTATTGTCCCTATTTAACAGGTGAAGAAAATGATGCAAACGGCCCTGCGGTGTTCACAGCGTGCCAGGCGAGACAAGACATGCACACCAACACCTACAATGCAGGTGCACGGGCCCAGTGCCTCCCTGCTCAACTCTCCTGTCTTCTTTGATAGCTTTTCTCTCTCTTTCCAGAAGGTACTTGGGAGATCATTTAGTCTGCCACTCAACTTTTATGAGTAAACTGCAAGTCATTTAGGGAAACACAGGTGGTTAATGGTGGAGGCCAAACCTGAAACCCAGGGATGTAGACTCTGGGGCTCCTTTCACCTATCATACCACATCTAGCACGTCTTGTTCAGTCTCAGTTGCAGGACCCCTGCCCCCCAGACATTAGGAATGGTCCAGCTGGGTTAGTGGAGTCAGGATGGGGTTGGGGGTGGGGGTGGGCAGCTTCTGTTTGCAGTGACCTGAAGGTGCAGAATTCTGACCGTCCTTAGCCTAGGAGGATTTTCATCCAAGGATTTTCAGGGATAAATGTTTTAAACATAGAAGTGGAACAGATTTGAATTTTACCAGTTACTATGGAGAAATAATGGGGGGGGGCTGGAGTGAATGCAGTGACATTCTAAGAGGTATTTGTGGTCCTTCAAATAAGAGATGATGGCAGCTCAAACCGTGTTGTGGGAACACAGAGAAGTGGACAGGACTGGAGAGACACCTAGGAAATAAGGTTTTCAGGATTTGATGGTAGATTGCCTATAGGGTATGAATCCTGGCTACACTGTGGACCTGATTAAGGTACTTTAGTTTTACTTCGTTTCTTCCTGGATAAAATAAGGCTAATACCTACTTTGAGGAATATCTGTAAAAAATCAAAAGACCTGGACACAAATATTAGTTCTCATTCCTATTTTACATAAGCTGGTCTTTCCCCCTTCAAAGAGCAATTTATTTATTTATTCATTGGCACTGGGGATTGAACCCAGGGACATTCTACCTCTGAGCTACACCCCCAGCCCTATTTTTTTTTATTTCTTATTTTGAAACAAGGCCTCACTAAATTGCTGAGGCTGGCTGGGAACCTGCAATCCTCCTGAGACTCCCAAGTACCGGGATTGCAAACATATGCCACCACTCCCGCCCTGATCAAGGAGCACTTTAAATACCCAACGGGCCTGGCATGGTGGCGCACGCTTGTAATCCCAGTACTTGGAGGCTGAGACCCGATCCGGATTCGTGGCCAGCCTCAGCTACTTAGTGAGGCCCTCCGCCACTTAGTGAGACCCTGTTTCAAAATAAAGAATAAAGAATAAAGAATAAATACCCAACCGGAGCCATGTGTGGTGGGGCATGTCTGTAATCCCAGTACTTGGGAGTCTGAGACAGGAGTACCACAGGTTCAGGGCCAGTCTCAGCAATTTAGCAAGACCCTTAGCAACTTAGCGAGACCCTGTTTCAAAATAAAAAATAAAATAGGGCAGGGGATCTAGCTCAGAGGTAGAACGCCCCTGGGTTCTATCCCCAGTTCCCAAACAACAACAACAACATCCAAACCAACCAACCAAACAAACAAACAAACAAAAAACCCAAAACAAAACAAGAAAAAACGGGATGGGTTGTATGTGAAGTAACTTGTCAAAGCTGCAGGTTTACTTTCTGGGTAAGTTGGTGTCAAGCGCCTTAAGAGCCGAATTCTTGCGCGGTTGGGAGAAGGGGCAGAGGTGTACCCGGAAGCCTGTGATCGTCGCATGCAAGTGCTCAAGGATGTGGTGCAGGGGCCTCCTAAGGCGGGAGGGGTCACTCGGGCGCAAATCCCGGCCCTCTTACTGTCCGCGCGGGCGACCTCTGGTCCGGAGCCGGTGTTTGCCGAGGACGCGGGGAGAAGCAGGTCGCGGGGGCGTGCGCCGAGCAGCCCGAGCCCCGCCCGCCGGGCCGCACCCCCCTTTCCGGGGCCGCCGCTCGTGACGTCAGGGGGCGGGGCGGGCGGGAGGCGGGAGCAGCGCGGAGCGCAGGCCGCGGCGGCGGAGTAGCCGGAGCTGCGGACCCATCGGGCCTGCGCCCCTGCCCTGCTGCCCTCCCGGCGCCCCTGTTCACCGCGGGCGCACCACGCCGGCCCCCGCGGCGGGCCATCTCGCGAGCGGCGCCCGGCCCGGATCGGCGCCGCGGCCCGGAGCCGCCCGCCCGGGCGCACGCGGAAGTGGTGAGTGTCACCGAGGGAGCGGAGGAGCTCGGCGGCCGCGGCGCGGGCGAGGGGCGCGGGCGAGGGGCGCCGGGCGAGGGGCGCGGGGCGCGGGGCGCGGGGCGCGGGGCGCGGCTCGGGGCGGCCCTGCGCACCCCGCGGCTCCCCAGCGCGGCGCAGGGCGGGCTCGGGTTCGGGTTCGGGTTCGGGTGCGCCGCGGGGCGGGAGGTCGCGAGGCGGGGGCCGGGCAGTAGGGGAAAGGTTGAGCCCCGCCGCCGCCGCCGCTCCCCCCGCGCACCGCAAGTTCTCATAAACAAGCCGGGAACGCGCTGTCTGACATCCTGTTTATACCACCCGAGATGCAGGCGCGGGCTGGAAGGCTGGCGGCCCAAGCGCGCTGCACCCAGAACTTGGCGCCGGCTCCCCGGCCCGGGGGCGGGGGCGAGGGACGCAGGGGATGGTTCACCGGCCCCGGGACCGAGGCTGAGGGTCTTGGCCTTTCCCCTCCCTTGCCATCCCAGGGAAGGGAAGTTTCTGGGATTTGGAGCGGGATAGGGGTTCTCGGGGGCGACCGGGACGTCAGGAGACGCCCCTCCCTTTTAGCATCTCTTAAGTACCTAGCCCCAGGTGACCAGCGGTAAGGGTGAAGACCCTGGACGAGAGCGCTGGGGAAGGGGAAGGGGCGAAAGCCACCCAGGGAATTGCGAATCCTACTGTAAAGGAACTTGATTAACCGAAACTGGGACTGGTCTGTGGCTCCCTAACTCTTCGCTGACTTGGCCCCTCAGATGGGGAGCTTCAGGGGGAGACATAGCTTCAGTGGGACCCGTGAACACCCCATCCAAAGTCACTCCCCAAGGTGCCTGGGAAGGGGGCTCCTTGGGTGCGTGTTTACGAAGGCCCTTTAGAAGACTCGTTAAAAGGCATGGTTATTGCCAGGTGTTTGTGTACCCATCATTCGGAGGGAGTATTCTCCACGATTTCCTGGTGTTCCTGGAGAAGGGGACCCCGGCCTCCCTTCTCCTCTTAATACGTGACTGTGAGCTGTCTTCCGCCCCTGGCTGGATTCATTATTGTACGTGATACTAACATTTTTTCCGGAGTCATAGATTTCTCTGTGGCAGGTATTTACAGTGCTATAAAATTGTCTACTTTTTTCAGGGAGGAAGTCATTAAAAATCTTGGGTCGTTAAATGCAGGGACAATTAGATCTGATCATGGAGTTTGGCTATTGGCTTTTTTTCTTTTTTAAAGAAAAGATTTGAGTTATGTGTGGGCATATATACAGTGGAAAAAGATTTTTTTTTAAAAGACGAGCATTTCGTATTGATTAAATCTTTGTTCCTCTTTTTTCAAAACCCCATTTTGTGTGGTCTCGTCACTTTTGTTTTTGGTGAATGATGTTTTCTAAGACCAGGGGATCATTTTCATTGTAGGATCAATGTGTTCTTTTGTACTTTGTGGTAAAGATTAATGGAGACCACTAGGGTACTGGACACTTCTGGTACAATATGCTTTGTAATATGGAGAAAATGTCTCCCACGTATAGATCCAGATCACATTTAAAGATGCAAGTACAACATGCCAGAGTGATTGTGGACATTATGAAATTCGTAACCTTTTCTTAAATTTATATATTGTTTTAACTAAGCACTTTCCCTGTATCTTATTTCAGTTTCTCTAGATGATTGCACAGCTGTGTTGTTTTAGCACTTGGATTTTGGTGTTACATTCCACATTGAAAATAGCCAGTTTAAATTGTTTTTCCCATTCCACAGTATTTCTTATTTACTACCATTGGGAAATGATGAGGGCGAATAGATTAGACATTGGTAAAATAATTCACACATTTTCCAGACTATAACTGTATTTCAGTTTGTTGTAATTTAGGCAGTTTTGGTGTCAGTGTGGCTAATGGGATACTTGTAATTATTTTCTCTGAGCATTTGGTACGCATCCTTTATAGATTTAAGATGTTGAGGGGAATGAGGTTGTAAAAATCTTTCATTAGCTAAAAAGCTAATGAAAATAAGGAATTTTGAGGGCAGGGTTGCTTCTGCAGGAATAGATTTTGAATTAAATCGCACGAAGAAAATCTGAGGGCTTCTAAATAGGATTGTGAAGTCTGTCAGTTTGGATTCTAAGTTTACAAATACTAGCAGTTTTAACAGCAGACCGCCAGCTATAAATTCTAATAATATTCTAAAGTTATCACTCAATTTCTCTTGAATGCTTTAAAGTAACACATATATTTGGACAGAAACCCAAATGAAGCAAGAGTGTTCAGAACATGTGTAGCTCTATACCCATGTTTATAGGGAGAACACTAAATAAAAATAACTGCATTAATAAGGCCTACTAGCAAAGACCAGGATCTTTCTACCTATCAGATTCCTCCGGTAAATGTGTATTCCCTCTAAATATGCCCGTCATTCTAGGTATCCTTTTTATGTCCTAATGAGATAATAATATGCTGTTAGAAGATTTATTATCTCAAGTGTGCATATTTGTTCAAGGAAAGTTTTCTCGTTCATTTCCACATTTAAAAAATTATTTCAGATAGACAGGGACTTGGTTAAGAAACTGAATCTTGTTGAACAAGCAGCTTCTGATGCTCTGTGGTGTACTGTGACTCCACGGTGTCTTCTGTTCATCTCACCACAGAACAGAGGTACCAGAAGGAACCTGGAAGATTCTTTTAGACCAATGCTTCTCAACTCAGTATAATTTTTTTGTTTTTTTTTTGCACTGGGGATTGAATCCAGGAGCATTCTACCTCCAAGCTACACCCCCAGCCCTATTTTATTTTTATTTTGAAACAGGGTCTCACTAGGTTGATGAGAGTCTCACTACTTGCTGAGACTGTCCTCGAATCTGCAATCCTCCTGTCTCAGCCTCCCAAGTACTAGTATTACAGGTATGGGCCACCACTCCTGGCTCTCAGTATGATTTTGTATCCAAGGATGTATTTGCAGTTTCTGGAGAGGTTTTTGGTAGTTACAACCTGGGAGGAGGGGGTGGTACTCTTGGCATCTAGTGGGTAGAGGCCAGGGGTGCTGCTAAACATACCACAGTGCACAGCACCCCGCCCTCAGCAAAGTATTATTTAACTTGAAACGTCCATAGTGCCCAAGTTGAGAAATTGTGTTTTGAGATACTGGGTGAGAAACAAGAAGATACGGATTCCTGTCATGGCAAATCATTTTTCTCCTGGCATCTATTTTCATCATTTGCAAAATGGACATAAAAATATCCATCTTGACTACCCCACAGAATTGTTGGGGAAAACCGGGTAAAATGCATATATAGTGCATGGAAACTGAAGCGTTACACAAATTATTATTATGAAAACATGATTTTTTTTTGGTACTGGGGATTGAATCCAGGGGCATTACACTTCTGAGCTACACCCCTAGTCCTTTTGATTTCTGCTTTGGAAACAGGGTCTCACCATGTTGCTGAGAACCTCGCTAAGCAGCCGAGGCTGGCTTTGAACCTGTGATCCTCCTGTCTCAGCCTCCCAAGTACTGGGATTACGAGCGTGCACCACTACACCCGGCTTAAATCATATTTTTTCATGATGACAAGGGAGAAACTCACTGTGGACGAACTGGAAAGTGGAAGTAGAAGAAAAAAGTTACTGATCTACTCCTCCCCCATTTAAGGACAAAAACACTTTTACCATTTTTTTTCTGTAAGAGGGGTTAAACTTGGGAGAGGAGTTATGATAGAAAAAGGTGGAGCAGCTGGTGAGCAAGGGAGGTGCCCCTTGTTTCTGTGCCCTTCATTTTTTCTTTTTAAATAATTACAGTGCAATCCAGGCGTGGTAGTGTGTGCCAATAGTCTTAGCTACTTGGGAGGCTGAGGTAGGAGGATCTCTTGAGCCCTGCAATTTGGGGCCACCATGGGCAACAAAGTGAAACCTTGTATCTTAAAAAAAAAAGATGTTACAAGCCGGGTGTGGTGGCGCAGGCTTGTAATCCCAGTACTTTGGGAGGCGGAGACTGGAGGATCCCGGTTTGAGGCCAGCCTCAGCTCTCTCGTGCTCTCTCTCCCTGTGTCTCTCTCTCTCTCTCTCTCTCTCTCCCTCCCTCCCTCCCTCCCCTTAGTGAGGCCCTCCGCAACTTCGTGAGACCCGGTTTCAAAATAAAGTATAAAAAATAGGGCCGGGGGCGTAGCGCGGAGGTAGAACGCCCCTGCGTTCAATCCCTGGTACCGCAAAAAAAAAAAAAAAAAAATGATGTTACAAAGGTAAATTGGATTATCCGAGGAGGCATTAGAGCAAGTGGCTCAATCACACTGACTCCAAGCCATGCTCTTTTTGGGTTTGTTGCTTTCTCTCTCCTGTACTCAGCTAAGCTAAGGTGTGCCACTACTGCTTCCTGTCTCAGAAGCCCTCCGGTAATGGTAATGTGGGGTTTTAAGTAGCTATCTTGTTGAAATGACTGGGTTTCAGTAGGGGTGGGGGTGGGGCAGGAAACTAATTCCTATGAGTATTCTTCCCTCTGAAGTGCACCATCATTTTCAGCAATTTGAGGCAATAAGAAAGCATAAAAACATTAAGCTCATTCCCATCATACCTTCACTTCTAAGGTCCCATGGTCCGGAATTCTTTGCAGCTCGCAGTGGGTGCACATTCTTCCTTGGTGCTCCTGAGAAAATTGCCCAGTCCTGAGGCAAGATGTGCTTTCAAAAGCAGAAGGAAAATTTCTTCTAAGGCTACTTTGGCCAGAAGACAGCTGGTATTTGTTGGGATATTTTTAATCTGCGTTACTTAACAGTAATGTTCACACAGCATTTTACTCAGTGATTTATTCATTCAGTAAATATTTGTTGGGCTCTTGATAAATAGATAGAACAAATAGTGAGTGAATAAATAGAACAAAACAGGCAAAACCCCTGCTCTTCTAGAATTTACAGTCTAGTGGAAGACCCTTGAGGGCATGCGCAGAGTTTTGAAGTTTCAGATTGTACATATACAGATGAGTAAATCCTACTCTGTGGTTGTAGAATATTTCCCCAAAGCCTTCAGAGCACTCTTTTGAAGTCTGAGGCCTGGCATGGTGGCGCACGCTTGTAATCCCAGTACTTGGGAGGCTGAAACAGGAGGATCCGGGTTCGTGGCCAGCCTCAGCTACTTAGTGAGGCCCTGAGCAACTTAGTGAGACCCTGTTTCCAAATAAAGAATAAAAAATAGGATTGGGGGTGGAGCTTGGAGGTAGAATGCCCCTGGGTTCAACCCTAGTTCCGCAAATAAATAATAAATAAATGAAGTCTGAGAACTAAGGAGTAGCCGCCCCCCAACTGCCTTTTTTTCTTTAAATTACAGATTAATTCATTGTTTCTGTACACAAATATTTCTTGGTGCCTATTAAGTGCCTGGGAAATGGGAAAGGCACGCTGTATAATGGAGTATGCTCGCTGCGTGTAGCAGTCACACAGTGTAGGTAGCGCTATCATAGAAGCAAAGGCACCAGGACCCCTGAAGCGACTAAGCCCTACTTGGAACTCTCCCTGAAGAGAGCTAAATCCTATTTGTCCAGTGCTTTTATGAAGAGGCTTCATTTATCTTCATAAAATCCTTGGTTTTTTTTTTTAAGGGGGCATAGACATTCCCTTGTTTTGAGGTGGGAAGAAAATGTAGGCAGACGTACAACATGAGCAGAGGCATAAGGTGGGCATGTATGTGGTATGGCTGACAGACTTGAAGCAGCCATTGTGACTAGTGTAGACTACTTGGGAAGGAGCAGAAGGAGGTGAGGCTGGACATGCAGGATGGGGCCAGATGGAGAAGATGGACTTTTTCTAGAAGTGTGTGAACCGGGTGAGGTCAGGGACTGTGGCCAGTGTTGAATAAATGAATAAGGAAGATGAGAAGCTATTTGAAGTTTTTTTAGCTCAAGAATAACATCATTAGCAAATGGAAGAATGTGGAGCCCTGAAAGTTCTAGAAAGGGCCAGCTGCTATGGACCACTGAGCCATCGTTCTCCCCATAACAGAAAATGCTTCAGTTATCCAGCACTTAGCAACTATCCAGAAGATGGCTAGGAAACAGGACATGCTTGGAGCCAAAACAGATGTCAAGAAGTCCATAGTTGAGCAAAACCTACTTTGATTTGCCCTTAATTGATGAAGGACCCTGACAGTTTATCTAACTGGTTTTCAAGTCAAGAGAAGATTAAATATAGCTGGGCGTGGTGGTGCACACTTGTAATCCCAATACTTGGGAGGCTGAGATAGGATCGCAGGTTCACCGCCAGTCTCAGCAACTTAGTGAGACCCTGTTTCAAAATAAAAAAATAAAATAGGGCTGGAGGTACAGCTCAGAGGTAGAATGCCCCTGGGCTCAATCCCCAGTACCCCCCCTCCCCACAGAAGATTAAATACAGCCAACCTAAGAGGCAGGAGTGATCAAGAGGACGCGTACAGGAAGGCACATCTTCAGAGGCAAGCAGTGTTAACTCTTATCTTAGCAGTGAATGAGGAGTAGGTTTATGAAAAGCGGAACCATACCTCAAGAGTGAAACAACCCCGGAGGAGGGGGCGCTTAGTGGCGGAGGAAACCATTGTCAACAGCCTAGCAACTTGAAGTTGTGGCTGTCACCATGCAGTGTGGCAGTTGATGTTGGTAATGATGATCAAGGCATTAAGAAGGGGTCAAGTCTTAGAGCATAATAGAAATGGAGATCTCTGATCTCTAGCAGAAAAGGGCCACTTCACACAACCTCATTTACGGGTCAGGAGGTGTGCAAGGAGGGGGTGGGGTCAGGATAAGAAGCTGCTGGCAGAATTTCTAGGAAACAATTCAAAGAAGAGGTTTTCTTCAGAGTGGAAAACCAGTGAGGGCTCTTTGCTTTAATTCTTCATGGAATGAGTTACCTAAGAATGTCAGCTATGGAAACCTACTAAGAGGAGCTGGGGCTGTCTGGGCAACTGGAACCCAGCTGTGGGAGACTAAGTCAGGTCAATTTGTTACATCCCTAGGTAGACAACAGATGGAATGATTGCCTTTTTGTTTTGTTTCTTTTTTGCAGTACCAGGGATTGAACCCAGGGGCATTCTACCTCTGAGCTACACCCCCAGTCTTACTTTTTTTTTCTTTTTCTTTTGAAACCCCCAGTCTTACTTTTTTTTTTCTTTTTCTTTTGAAACCGGGTCTCACTAAGTTGCAGAGGGCCTCACTAAGTACTGAGGCTGGCTGCGAATCTGGATCCTCCGGTCTCAGCCTCCCAAGTACTGGGATTACAAGCGTGCGCCACCATGCCCGGCTTCTTGTTTTGTTTCTTTCCTTGATTTTGATAGTCTGTTTTTGGAGGCTCTGGACCCAGACTGTTTGGTTTGATAGGGCTGGGAGGATATGAACAAGTTATGCCTGTTTTCTTACCCATAGGATGAGGGTAAAGAGAGTACCCACCTCTAAGATTGTTTTGAGGATCGAATGACAACGCCTAAAGATTTTGGAATGGTGCCAGGCATAGAATATGAGCTAAAAATGTGCTGTTTTTAAAAAGAGAAAAATGCCAGGCGTGGTGGTGCACACTTGTAATCCCAGTACTTGGGAGGCTGAGACCGGAGAATCCGGATTCGCAGCCAGCCTCAGCTACTTAGTGAGGCCTCCGCAACTTAGTGAGACCCTGTTTCAAATAAAGAATAAAAAATAGGGCTGGGCATGTAGCTTGGAGGTAGAATGCCCCTGGGTTCAATCCCCAGTTCTGAAAAAAAAAAAAAAAAGTTTCGGTGCTTAAAGAAGGCAGTTTCCCAAATCTAGAAGCATTTATTATGTAAACAGCGCTCAAAGTGCTAAATTAGGCTTTCCTCTATTTTTAAGGAAAAGTGAGAAACAAAGGTGCTTTTATTTAGCTTTAAATGCCATCCAAGGTATATAATTTGGTAGGAACACATTGGACTTTCTGGGAAAGTCAATATAAAGATACTGTGTTGCTCTCACTGATTCAGTGTACTTAGCAAGCTGGTGGGTTCTTGGCCAGGAGGCACCTGGCACACCTGATTGTGAAATGTCTTCTGAGTTGTGTAGAAATTAAACATCTTATAAATCAGATAATACTCCAGGGAGTTTTGCTGCTTAAGGAATTATAGGAGCTTAGAGGAACTCTCAAACAAATATATATTCAGTTCCCCCTGAATGCTGCTCTATAGTTTCTATTTCTATACACATACATTGGCTTTCCTAAAGCAAGATTTACCCAAAATGTAAAATTGTATAGATATAGTGCTTCCTCTTAATCATGTATATGTTTACATATTTTAAGTACATTTCCCTCTTTGATATTTATGTTGGGCAGGTTTCTTGGATCTGGGTATTATTCTTACTCTTAAGAGTAATAGTGGCCACGTGGTCAGAAAAGAACTCTTGATATCCTTCTCATCCATGTGCTTTGACAGCAGAGGGCTTAGCTGCGTCTTTGTCCTCCCATTGAAGAATGACAGGGACAGTAAGGCTCCATAATCTAATTTGTGAAGGAGCCATGTGTAGGAGAGCTGCCTGAACTGGTGTGAAGGCTGACCTCTACATTTTTTTTTTTTTTTTTTTTTTTGGTACTGGGGATTGAACCCAGGGGCATTCTACCTCTGAGCTACACTCCCAGCCCAATTTTTTATTCTATATTTCGAAACAGGATCTCACTAAGTTGCGGAGGGCCTCACTAAGTAGCTGAAGCTGGCTGTGAACCTGCAATCCTCCTGTCTCAACCTCCCAAGTACTGGGATTACAAGCATGCGCCACCACGCCTGGCTTACATATTTTAAAAATAAATTTAGGCTTGTTATCTTCAAGTACACTGGATAACTGAGACTGGTCTGACTATATAAAGTAGAAATAGATAAGAACACTTTGTAATTAATACAGTTCTTACTTGTTTTTAATGGTGTTTTAAAGTGCTTAAGGGTATTAGAATGAACAAGTTTTCATTCAATTAAGCACAATTATATATGTATGCTTGCTTACACAGTTAATTTGCACAGATTATAGTAAGGCTGTAATTTATAGCAATTTTTCAATTAGTGGAATTTAAATAATCTTCCATGCTTATAGTAAAAGAGAAGTAAAAAGAAAAAAGCAATCTGCCAAATATATGTCTTCCCAGTGAAAATTCTTATTAAATGTTTGGTGGTTTATGTACAGGGTGGCAAGCTGATGTGATTTAGTATAAAGGGTTGCAGTGAATTTTTTTGGTGATGCTAGGGATGGAACCCAGAGGCATTCTACCTTTGAGCTACACCCCCAACCCTATTTTATTTTTTTATTTTGAAACAGCGCCTCACTAAGTTGTGGAGGGCCTAAGTAGCTGAGGCTGGCTTTGAACCTTTGATCCTCCTGTCTCAGCCTCCCAAGTACTGAGATTACAAGCATGTGCCACCACGCCTGGCTGCAATGAATGTTTTGACATGTACATCTTCAAACCCAGTTTAGGGTTAACTTTTATAACACACACTAGAAAAGTAATATGCATAAGGCCTAAATTTAATATACTGCTTAATTTTATTCAGTTGAAGCTATTCTGTAAAACTTTAGATTGGTCCACTCATTACTGTATATCAGTTATCTGATTGTGAAAATCATTTGATTTATGATGATAACTCCAGAGAACCTCATCTTTTTACTTAAAATGACCATTTAGCTGGACGTGGTGGCGCATGCCAGTGATCCCAGTACTTGGGAGGCTGAGACAGGGGAATCACAGGTTCGAGGCCAGCCTCAGTAACTTGGTGAGACCCTAAGCAACTTTGTGAGATCCTGTTTCAAAATAACAACAACAACAACAACAACAACAACAACAAAGGGATGGGTAGAATTCAGAGGTAGAATGCCCCTGGGTTCAATCCCCAGTATTAAAAAACAGTAAAACAGAAAGAAAGAGGAGGGATCTAGGCAATATATATATATATATATTTTTTTTTTTTGCGGTACTGGGAATGGAACCCAGGGGCATTCTACCTCTGAGCTCCACCCCCAGCCCTATTTTTTATCCTTTTATTTTGAAACAGGTTCTCACTAAGTTGCAGAGGTCCTAAGTAGCTGAGGCTGGCCGCGAACCCGGATCCTCCAGTCTCAGCCTCCCAAGTACTGGTATTACAAGCATGCGCCACCACGCCTGGCTTATTGCAATATGCTTTTTTGTACAGTGGGATCTGAAGGGCAAAAGAGCCATGCTAAGAGATAAGGCAGTTTTCCAGCAAGGGGAAACAGCATGTGCAAAGGAACTGAGGTAGGCAAATATTCTGCCGCTGGTGCCGAGAGGACAATGTAGATGCAGGCTGGTAAGACAGGCAGGAATCTGGTCAGGCAGGCCATTATGGGCATCTTACTGTGGGCTTTCTCATTTGGTAGTAGGGGAAGTTGGAGGCTTTTAAACAGGGCAGGGACATGATGGGATTTGTGTCACTGTGTGAAGGAAGGGTCCCACTTCCTCACGGCTGCCCCTGGGTGCCTCTGCTCCGCTCTCCACTTCCTCTACCCTGCTGCCAAATGCCTTGAAAGCTTTCACTTCCTCCCACCCACTTATTCTTTAACCCTTTGCAAACTCCCAGCCACCTCCACACTCTTGAGACTTCTTCCTTGAGCCCACCAGCAGCCTCCTTGCTCGTTATCTAAAACACCTGGGCTGCCAAAAACCTTCCTGGCCGATGTCCCCCAGCCCCGTGACCCACTGGCCCTCTGGCCTCTGGGACGGTAAGTGCTTCCATCTTCCTTCTTTGTGCCTTTCGTCTCTTTTTGAGTGTCTTTTCTTTTACTTCTTCTCTTCTCCCAGTGAAACGTTCCTGAAGGTTCTATGAATGGCACATCTCATTTGTCCCTAAAACTGTGTGGATGACCCGCTGTCTGCCTGAGTTTCAGTAGTGTCTTTTACTCATATTCTTCCTCTCTGCTCTTTACCTCCCGAAGTACTGGCTGAGCAGTTCGTTTCAGGTACTTTTGAAAATAGCAGGGGCATGGGGGAAAGGAGAGGCAAGGCCCCTGCCCTTAAGGAACCAACATTCTAAGATGTTAATCAGGTTGATAAGCAAGATAATCCCAGGTGGTGGTGTAAGCAATGCAGAAAATTAGCAGCAATGGACAGAGAAGGCACAGGTGGGTGAGGGGCTGCCTCTCTGTGGGAAGTGATATTCCAGCTCAGACCTGGAAGATGGGGGATGAGTCACAGCCAGGCCTTGCAGTGACCTGGAGGAAGACAGTGGGCCAGGGGACAAAGCCAGTGCCAGGGTATGATCTTCCCATTCCACGCTGGGCTCCCTTTCCTGGGTGACTCATTGACACCTTGAATCTGATTGCTCCAAAATTGAGATCATCTCCCTTTCTGACCTATGATCATACTAATGTAGGATTTCTCTGTTTTTCTTAATACTGTCTCTATCTACCACCCTCAAAACCTTAGACCAGCAGCCAGAAAATTTTTTTTTCCTGAGAAAGGAAAGACAGTAAACATTTTCAGCTTCAAGGGCTGCATAATATCTGTCACAATTACTAAACTCTGCCTTCATAGCGCTAAAGCAGACATAGGGGCAATATGTAAATCAACGAGTGTGGCAGTGTTCCATTCAAATTTTTTGTGGACACTGAAATCTGTATTTTTTTATTTTTTATTTTATTTTTTTGCAGTACTGGGGATTGAACCCAGGGGCATTCTACCTCTGAGCTATACCCCCAGCCCTATTTTTTATTCTTTATTTTGAAACGGCCTCACTAAGTTGCAGAGGGCCTCACTAAGTAGCTGAGGCTGGTCATGAACACGCAATCCTCCTGTTTCAACCTCCCAAGTACTGGGATTACAAGCGTGCGCCACCACGCCTGGCTGAAATCTGTTATTTCTAATTGTCACAAAATGCTGTTCTCTCCCCTCAACCGTTTAGATATATAAAAACCTGTGAGTTTATTGGCTGTACAAAACAGGACAGGCCAGCTTTGGCTTTCAGGTAGGTTGCTGACCCCTGCCTGAGACTCATCCTGACCTCTCCCTTCTCCTTTCCCCAGCCCACATCCAACAGTTTGCCAAGTCCTGTGGGGCTTCCTGCTCAGTTATCTGCCACCTTTGTTTTCTCCTGATTCCCACTGCTGCAGCCCTGGTATTGGCTTCCTTTACCTGGGTGGCCGTAGTCATCTCCAGCGTAGTCTTCCAGCTCCTAGCTCTCCTGTAGCCTGTCCTCCACGTAGGTGTTGAGTCATCTTGCAGCTTGACTCAGGTCATAGACTGTCTCCATCACCTGCCTTTAGAAGCCCCTATTGCCTGTAGAAAACAGTCCAAACTCCGCCTAGGTGTGGTAGTAAAGGCAGCTTGTGATAAGATCTCAACTTATCTTTTCAGATTTCTCCCCCCCTTTCTCTCCTTTGCCAAGCCAAAATAAATTGTTCACTATTTTGCATTGAAGTCGCAAACATTTTTCATGCTTTTCTGCATTCTTTTTTTTTTAATGCACTTTGCCCTGACTTCATACTCTCCATCTGTCCGATTCTGTAACTTTTAAGGCTCTTTCTGATGTCCCCATCTTCCCCTTGGCCCTCCCACCCCCAGGGTGTGGGTGTGTGATCCTCTGTTCTAGAGCATCTAGTTCTGGCTGGTACATTGGTTGTTCTTTTTTTTCTCCTGCCTGGAGACAGTGTCTTGTGTGTTCAAAGTAGAAACATTTTACTTAAGGGGATTTGTCACCAGGTGTGGTGGCACATGCTTGTAATCCCAGTACTTAGTAGGCTGAGACAGGAGGTTATCTGGTTCGCCGCCAGCCTCAGCTACTTAGTGAGGCCCTCCGCAATTTAGCGAGACCCTGTTTCAAAATAAAGAATAAAAAATAGGTCTGGGGTTATAGCTCGGAGGTAGGATGCCCCTGGGTTCAATCCCCAGTACTGCAAAAAAAAAGCCCCAGCCCGGTTTTATTCTTTTATTTTGAAACAGGGTCTCACTAAATTGCAGAGGGCCTCACTAAGTTGCTGAGCCTGGCTGCAAACCCGCTATCCTCCTGTCTCAGCCCCTCCCAAGTACTGAGATTACAAGCATGCGCTACCACCCCCAGCTCTAAAGGCTTGATTTCTTTAAAAATTGATGCAGTTTTATGAAAGGTCACTCAGTATTTTGGAAGAATTTGGTTGTAGTTTTGGTTCTGCCAGTGACGTAGATAAATAAGTTCAGGCAACCTATTGATATTCCTTCTCAGGAATTGATAATACATTTATTTCCTTTTATAAACAGAAAGAAAAACCTCCCCTGTAATTCATTGTTTCCTTGTGAGCAAGCTCAAGGTTATTTGCTTGCTTTTGGCTATTGAATTTTCTTACAATAATCTCTGCCTCACATTTTTTTTTTTTTTTTTTTTTTTTTTTTTTTTTTTT
>PVJS01038786.1:0-19220 GCA_004027185.1 Glis glis
GCTTTATTTTTGAAACTGGGTCTCACGAAGTTGCGGAGGGCCTCACTAGGGAGAGAGAGAGAGAGAGAGAGAGAGAGAGAAAGAGAGAGAGAGAAAGATCGTGCGTGCGCGCATGCGCGCTGAGGCTGGCCGCGAACCCGGATCCTCCGGTCTCCGCCTCCCAAAGTACTGGGATTACAAGCGTGCGCCACCACGCCCGGCATTTGTTGTTTTTAATGTATTGGTGTTAGCTTATATTTTGAAAGAACTTTAAAAACTGCACAACAAAAAATATAAACACACACACAGAATTTAAAGAATGTTTATAAAAAATACCCACCTAGCTACCACATAGGCCAAACTATACAACATGGCCAGCATCACAACTCTCTCTCGTTAAAATTCTTTCTGTCCTGGGGAAGTGACCACTACTCCAACTGCTAGAACCGTTCCCTTGGTTTTCTTTTTTGGTGGTACTGGGGATTGAACTCGGGGTGCTTTACCACTGAGCTAATCCCCATTTCCCCCTCTTTGACACTGGGGATTGAACCCAAGGGGGCATTCTACCTCTGGGCTATACCCCCAGCCCTTTCTATTTTTTATGTTGAAACAGGGTCTCACTAAGTTGCTGAGGGCCTCACTAAGTAGCTGAGGCCAGCCACAAACCTGTGATCCTCCTGTCTCAGCCTCCTAAGTACTGGGATTACAAGCATGCGCCACCATGCCCAGCTTTGCACATGACTTCTTTAAACAATTTTTTAAACTTTTGTGTGTGTGTGTGTGTTACTGGGGAGTGAACCTAGGGTCATTCTACCTCTGAGCTACACCCAAGCCCTTGTTAATTTTTATTTTGAAACATGGTCTAAGTTGTTGAGAGTCTTGCTAAATTTCTGAGGCTGGCCTTGAACCTGTGATCCTCCTGTTTCAGCCTCCCAAGTACTGGCATTGCAAGTGTGTGCCACCACACCCACATGTTTTAATCAGTATTTTATGTTAGTATCTGGCATAGAACTGGTCTTAGAAAATATATATTGTTTGACAGACAACTGAAAAGGCAGGGTAGGTAACTAGTTGAAAAAGTCTTCCTGGTCCCCATGCAGTAAAATGTGCCCCAGTACTGGATAACAAACTCTCCCTGCCCCAGAGGGCCAGAGTAGAGCAGAGCGTCTCCCCCTGACACGCTTCTTTCCACTCCCTTCTCTGTGGAGACAGAAGGAGCTTCAAGAGCAGGGAGAGATCAGAGTCGTCCATTTGGGCTTCGACTTGGAGGCCCATGGAATTATCTTCACCGAGGACTACAGGGCCAGGGTATGTGTGACTGCGCATCGTGGGCAGGGGAGGGTGAGGGAACGGGAATGGAAATAAAAACAAACAATTTCCCTATCCTAGCCGGGCGCGGTGGCGCACGCTTGTCATCCCAGTACTTGGGAGGCTGAGACAGGAGGATCGCAGGTTCGTGGCCAGCCTCAGCTACTTAGTGCGGCCCTCTGCAACTTTGCGAGACCCGGTTTCAAAGTAAAAGGATAAAAAATAGGGCCAGGGGTACGCCCCTGGGTTCAATCCCCAGTACCGCAAAAAAAAAAAAAAACAACAATTTCCCTATCCTGTGTCCCAAGGAGAGGGCCAAGGCTCTGGTAGTAAAGTGAGGGCGAGGGAGGGGAGGAGGAGGAGGAAGGGCTCCAGAGGCGAAGGACTGAATAAGAGGGAAATCAGCTGGGTGCACTGGTGCGCACCTGCAATCCCAGTGTTTTGGAGGTTGAGACAGGAGGATTGCAGGTTCAAGGCCAGCCTCAGCAACTTAGCAAGACCTTGTTGAAAATTTTAAAAAGGGGAGGCTTGGGTGTAGCTTGGAGGTAGCATGCCCCTGGGTTCAATCCCCAGTACACACACAAAAAGAGGGAAATCAGGAAGAGAACTACTCTCCTGGGGACGGAGCTGGGTAGAGGCCGAGGGTGGGACCATGTTCCTTGTCTTGGGTTCCAGGTCCTTAAGGCCTGTGCTGGCCGATCCTATGCTGGGGCGGTGCAGAAGTTTCTGGCCTCGGTGCTTCCAGCCTGTGGGGACCTGAGTTTCCAGCAGGAGCAGATGACGCAGACCTTTGGCTTCAGGGACCCAGAGATCACGTGAGACTTGTGGGCCAGCGGAGCCAGGCACCTGGCACCTTCCTGCCTCCCTCCAGCTTCGTCGTTCCCTTCCAGTGAACCTGCCCCCAAAGCTGACTCTTGTGTTTAATGAGATGATCTAAGTGTGTGCTCTTTCTTGCAAGAGACGAGGCCATGGAAAGAGCCCTATATGAGAATGCAGGGGTGCGGGGAGGGTTACCAAATGCATACCAGCCTGGCAGGAACCATAAATGCCTGATGTTAACCATGCCAACACGAAGGATCCAGAAGCAGATGGGGAGGAGAGAGGGCTCTCGGAGCCCAGGCCTCATCTATCCTGGCTTCCCTCTGCCCACAGGCACCTGGTGAAGGCCGGAGTCCTCACTGTCCGAGATGCTGGGAGCTGGTGGCTAGCTGTGCCTGGAGCTGGGAAATTCATCAAGTACTTCGTCAAAGGTGCCCTGCCTGTAGCCAAGCCCTTAGTCCCTCAACAACACCCTCTGAGCCGGGCATGGTAGCTCACGCATGTAATCCCAGTACTTGGGAGGCTGAGACAGGAGGATCCCAGGTTTGAGGCCAACCTTAGCAATTTAGCGAGACCTTCAGCAACTTAGTGAGACCCTGTTTCCAAATAAAAAATAAAATAGCGCTGGGGATGTAGCTTAGAGGTAAAGTGCCCCTGGGTTCAATCCCCAGTACAACAACAACTACAAAAAAGGACACCCTCTGGTGGCTCCTAGGCCTCTAGGCCTTATTCCTCGTTCCTCTTTCCTGTGCCACCTCTCCTCCAGGGCGCCAGGCTGTGCTCGGCATGGTCCGGAAGGCCAAGTACCGGGAGCTGCTCCTGTCGGAGCTCCTGGGTCGGCGGGCGCCTGCAGCAGTGCGGCTTGGCCTCGCCTACCATGTGCATGACCTCATCGGAGCCCAGCTGGTGGACTGGTGAGTCCTGCCCCTGTCCCGATAGATGACAGAGCAGTAACCCCAGGTGGGTTTCCTCCTGGCTCATGCAGAACTCACTAGCGAAGCCGGTTCTTCTTACCCTTCTCGGGGACCCGGGAACACCCCTCACCAGGTTCTGCGCCCTCCTCACACCCCGGGCCTCGGCAAATGGTTCCAGTCTTATTTCTCTCACACAGCATCTCCACCACTTCCGGAACCGTCCTCCGCCTGCCCGATACGTGAGGATTCTGTTTATCGCTGCTCACTCCCCAGAACGGGCGAGAGGGTCTGGGAACGCACCTGATGGCGGCTGAGCCGGGCTGCCTTGGGCGGGCCCGGGAGCCGGGCTGAGCGCTGCGCTCATGGGTGCAGGGGGCCAGAGGCGACTGCTGGGCTCTGACCCGTGGTGGACTTTGGGCAGAGCTTCTCTGCCCTTCCACGGACATGGAGCCAGAAACCGTGCCAAGGCCACCATGGCCACTGCCTGTCATGGAAGAAGGTGCTGCTGCCATCTTGGGATAGGAAGCTGGGGCTGTGGGGAAGCTGGGGAGGAGGCAGAGAACTCTGCCCTACGCAGGTTGAAATTGCCAAATAAAGTCCTTGTGCCTGTGACGTGGCTGGATGTCCTTTGTTCCGTGTGATGTGTGCGCCGGTGTCTCATTTGGACTGGAGAGGGAAAGCCAGACTTGTGCTGAGCTTTGTCTCACTGGTCAGAGAGGGCAAGGGTTAACTGACAGGGAGCTCTGGGGGCTGGGGTTCACCTGCTCCCCTCAACCACAGGGATTCCCCTGGTGCCTACAGAACGCAAAGAACCTGGTGTGGTTCAGTTTGTGTTGGGGTGAAAGGAAGAGGCAAGGGTCTTTGAAACCCACCCTTGTTTTTGTTACGACCTTTAAATAATATTGGGCCCGTAGGCAAAAACAAGTACATATGTACAAACAAAGGTAACACCCCGTTAGGAGATGCCGGGCTCCGGGATGAGGGGGGTTAACAGGGAAAGACAAGCCTCATCCCTAGGCCAAGATTTCCTCAGAGACCCTGGTGTCCCTGCTGCCCCCGCCCCAACACTGGGCCCGGGGCCAGTTGCATTTCTTGCCTGTCACATGGTTTCCCGGTTTAGCCAGGCTAGGGGAGGAGCTAGGTCCAGAGTCAACTCAACCCCAAACCCTAGGTTGACCAGAAGCGAGCAGACGGACAGACAGCCCTGACCCCTCCTGGATCCTCTAGCCATGAGGCTCCTCTGGGGCCTGATCTGGGCCTCCAGCTTCTTCGCCTTGTCTCTGCAGAAGCCCAGGTGCTGGTGGTGATGCACTGGGTGCTGGGTAGGGGCAGGGCTGGTGATAGGACCTGACTCAGGAGCGAGGGAGAACTGGGGTGGAGGGGTGCGGGCCAAGGCTCACTGCCTCCCCAATCTCCCCAGGCTGCTTCTGTTTTCTCCTTCTGTGGTTCATCTCGGGGTCCCCCTGTCAGTGGGGGTACAGCTCCAGGATGTCCCCCAGGGACAGGTAGTAAAAGGATCATTGTTCCTGAGAAACCCAAACAAAATTGAGCCCTGTTCCCCACGGGAGGACTTCACCCTCAGCTCAGAAAGGAACTTCGTACTCCTCAGCCTCCAGGTAACTGCCCCCCCCCCCCCCCCGTGCCCCTCTGTTGTGCAAATGACTGTCTCCCTCGCTGGCCTCCCTGCCTCCTCTCTCCCACCCTGGAGGTCTCCATTCCCATTGCTGTCTTGGTCTCTGTCATTTTCCGTCTCTGTCTTTCTCTGACCTGCTCCCGTTCCCGCTCCTGACAGACCTCCCTGAAGGATGGGAAGAGGTGTGGCCTCAGCGAACTGCTCGGAAGACCCCATGTCCAGCTGGTGGCCCAGTCGTCGTGGCTGAAGAACTATCTGTCCAAAAACACAGACATTCAGGGTGTCAACCTGCGCTTTTCCTCTCGCCGGGGGCACCTCTTTCTGCAGACTGACCAGCCCATTTACAACCCTGGCCGGCGGGGTGAGCCCTGGCCCGCGGGCCTCTACTCCACTTTAACTCCCTCCCAGCCTGCTCAGGATGTGTTCAGTGTCCCTTACATGAGAGAGAAAGCGCAACACCAGCTGGATGTGGTGGGTGTGCCTGTAATCCCAATACTTAGGAGGCTGAAGCAGGAGGATCACAGGTTCAAGGACAGCCTCACCAAGTAGTGAGACTCATCAACCTAGTGAGACCCTTTTTCAAAATAAAAATAAAATAGGGCTGGGGGTGTAGCTTGGAGGTAGAATGTCCCCAGGTTCAATCCCCAGTACCACCAAAAATAAATAAATAAATAAATAAATAAATAGAAAAGGAAAGGAAAGAAAAGACAGTGCCACTAGAGGGTCACTGAGCAACTCTTTGGCCCTGTCTCGCTCCCTGGCGTTGGGCCCACCCTCCCTTTGCACGTGGACTCCTGCTCATGTCTCGCCCTCCACCCCCAGTTCAGTACCGGGTTTTTGCATTGGATCAAAAGATGCGCCCATCCACTGACACCCTCACGGTCATGGTTGAGGTGAGTCTCCTGACCTCTGGCCTCCTGACCCTGGCCACTGAAGTTACCTCTCACCTGACACCCCTTCTCCTTCCCCTGCAGAACTCTCACGGCCTCCGGGTACGGAAGAAGGAGGTGCGCGTTTCCTCGTCCATCTTCCAGGACGACTTCGTGATTCCGGACATCTCAGAGTGAGTCGCCCCATCCCGGGGTGGCACCTAGCTACACTCCCCTAATCCCATCTCCCATCACCCATCTACCACCAACACACAGGGCCCCATCCCAGAAGCTCCGGCCTACCCCCCAGCCCTCTTCCCAAAGAAGCAGGCCGCTGGCCGTCTGCGGCTCTCCTGCACAGGTGAACTGAGCCCCTTCCGTGTCCACCCTCAGGCCAGGGACCTGGAGGATCTCAGCCCAGTTCTCAGGCAGCTGGGAATCCAACAGCAGCACCCAGTTTGAGGTGAAGAAATATGGTGAGTGTAGAGACAGTGAAAGACAGACAATGAGGCGGGGAGGAGGGGCGCTGGAAGCAGGCGGGTCCAGGGAGGTGCAGGCTCCAGCCCTGGGGGAGGGGAGTCTTGGAGGGTCCTTTGGGGTCTGACCTGCCTATCCCTCCACCCTGGCTCAGTCCTTCCCAACTTTGAGGTGAAGATCATCCCTGGAAAGCCCTACATCCTGGCAACACCTGACTACCTTGATGAAATCCAACTAGACGTCCAGGCCAGGTAACACCCGCACCCCTGCCTGCTTCTGTCCCAGCTCCCAGGGCTCCGCCTGCAGTGGAGCCCCGCTGTGGAGCCCCACTTTCCTCCCTCCCAAATCATGATTTCCAGCAGGACGGGGTGGTGGCACACGACTGTAATCCCAGTACTTGGGAGGCTGAGACAGGAGGATCGCAGGTTCGCAGCCAGCCTCAGCTACTTAGTGAGGCCCTCCACAACTTAATGAGACCCTGTTTCAAAATAAAGAGATAAAAAATAGGGCTGGGGGTGTAGCTCGGAGGTAGAATGCCCCTGGGTTCAATCCCTGGTACCGCAAAAATAAATAAATAAATAAATAAATAAATAAAGGGGGCTGGGGTGTAGCTGGGAGGATTGAGCCCCTGAGATCAATCCCCAGTGCCAAAATGAGAAAGAAAGAAAGAAAGAGAGAGAGAGAGAGAGAGAGAGAGAGAGGGGAAGGAAGGAAGGAAGGAAGGAAGGAAGGAAGGAAGGGGACTGGGGATATAGCTTGAAGATAGAATGCCCCTGGCTCAATTCCCAGTACTAATTAATAAATAAACAAACAAATAAATGAAAGGGTTAGAGCTGTAGCTTGGCAGTAGAATACCCTGGGTTCAAAAAAAAAAAAAGGAACATGATTTCCCCAGACCTCAGCGCACCCCTCCCCTCCCTGGCCAGGTACATCTACGGGAAGCCGGTGCAGGGCGTGGCGTACGTGCGCTTTGCGCTCCTGGACGAGGATGGTAAGAAGACTTTCCTCCGGGGGCTGGAGACTCAGCTCAAGGTACGAAGCAGGTCGGGAGGTGTGCGGGCAGAGCTGTGGGGACTCCAGTCTCACACCACGCCCTGTTTCCTCCTCTGCCCTAGCTGGTGGATGGCCAGAGCCACATTTCCCTCTCGAAGGATGAGTTCCAGGGAGCCTTGGGGAAACTTAACATCGGCATCGCCGACCTCCAGGGGCTGCGTCTCTATGCTGCAGCGGCCATCATTGAGTCTCCAGGTGCGTGGCTTTTCCTCACTCTACCCCAGCCTCTGACCTCTGTGCCGGCTGGGTTAGTCATCTTCCTGACACTATAACAAAGGCCCGAGATAATCAGCTTATGAAGAGTGAAGGTTGGGAGGCTGGGACAGGAGGATTGCAGGTTTGAGGCCAGCCTCAGCAACTAAGCAAGACCCTCAGCAACTTAGTGAGACCCTGTTTCGAAATAAAAAAAGACTGGGGTGTAGTTTGGAGGTAAAATGACCCTGTGTTCAATCCCCAGTACCCCCCCCCAAAAAGAAAGAAAAGAAGAAAAAGAGTGAAGTTTTCTTTTGGTTCACGTTTTGGAGGCTCTGGTTCACGATCGGCTGTCCCCATTGCTTTGGGGCCTGTGACGAGACAGGAGCACATGATGGAGCAAAAATGCTCACCCCATGGCTGGGAAGCCAAGAGAAGAAGGGACCAGGATCCCACTCTCCCTTCAAGGGCACACCCAGTGACCTGACGACCTCGCACTAGGCCACCTCGTAAAGGTCCCACCACGTCCCTGGGGCATCACGCTGGAGACCAGGCCTTTCACACATGGACCTTTGACAGACACTTGAGATCCAAGTCAGAGCACCAACCCTGCTCTCTGCACCAGCACCAACCCGGCTTCCGCCACCTCATCTCAGACCCAAAGCCAGGAAAGTCCCAGGACTCCTTGCCTCACTCCAACCGTGTCTTGGCCTGATCCTGCCCCCGCCCCATCCCCATCTCGTCTCAGTTTATTTTTATTTTTTTGCTCATTCAGTCATTCATCCACCCACTCACTCATCCAGCAGACGTCTGTTAGGCACAACTGTGTGCAGGCCCTGTGTTGCGCCTCAGCAGAGAGATGAGCACGGGTTGGCCCGTGCCCTGGAGAGCTCACTGTCTTCCTGGCCTTTGTCTCTCCCACCTCTGTCCATCCCTTGTCATGCAGGCGGGGAGCTGGAAGAGGCGGAGCTCACGTCCTGGCATTTTGTGTCAACGGGCTTCTCCTTGGACCTTAGCAACACCAAGCGTCACTTCGTGCCTGGGGTCCCCTTCCTGCTGCAGGTTTCTCCTGGAGGGGAGCGGGTGTCATCAGGAGGGCCCAGGGTCTGGCTGACTGCTCTCTTTGACCAGCCCCTCTCCCACCCACCTAGGCCCTGGTCCGTGAGATCTCAGGCTCCCCAGCCTCTAGCGTTCCCGTCGAAGTTTCTGCCACGTTGTCTTCTGAGTCTGGTTCTAAAGTCGAGAACTTTCAACGAAACACGGATGGGCAAGGCCGAGTCTACGTTCTCATCGATGTCCCGAAGACCATCACAGAACTGCAGCTCTTGGTAGGGCTCCCCTGACCTGTGGGGGCTGTGGGGGCTGGGAAGGGAAGGAGGGTCCGTGGCCCAGCTTGGGAGGAGAAGTGGGGTACATGGGCCCTTGCCACGGACCCTGTCCCTCCTTCCAGGTCTCTGCAGGCTCCCGCTACCCAGCCACAGCCAGTCTCACAGTGAGAGCGCCACCCCGGAGCGGCCCTGGCTTTCTGTCCATTGCACCGCGGGATCCTCGGCCCCCACGTGTCGGGGACACTCTCAACCTGAACCTGCAAGCCGTGGGTGACAATGGGGCCACCTTCTCTCATTACTACTACATGGTGCGCATAGCTGGGGAGCAGAGGAGGGCAGGGGTGCAGGGAAGAGCCCCTGGGCAGGCTGGGCATGTACAATGAAGAGGAATTTTCTCTCGGCCTCCTCTTCTTTGCCCAGATCGTATCTCGGGGTGAGATCGTGTCTATGAATAAAGAGCCCAGGAGGACTCTGACCTCAGTCTCCGTGTTTGTGGACCACCGTCTAGCACCTTCCTTCTACTTTGTGGCCTTCTATTATCATCAAGGCCTCCCGGTGGCCAACTCCATACGAGTGGATGTCCAGGATGACGCCTGTGAGGGCAAGGTGACTGGAAGAGATGTCGCATACGTGTATGTGTGTGTGTGTGTGTGTGTGTGTGTGTGTGTGTGTGTGTGTTCGGGGGACGGGGTGATTACCCACAGGATGCCCAGGACTGAAGGAGGCTCCCCCCACTTTGACTGTCCCCACCTCTCCCTCTGCCAGCTGGAGCTGAAGCTGGACAGTCCCAGGGACTACCGCAACGGGGAGAACGTCAAGCTCCACCTGAAGACCGACTCTCTCGCCCTGGTGGCCCTGGGAGCTGTGGACACCGCTCTGTATGCAGTGGGCGGCAGGTCCCACAAACCCCTCAACATGGCCAAGGTTTGTCAAGCCCTCTCCCCTTCCTCTCGCCTGCCATGGCTCCTTCCCTGGTCTCCCTGAGCCTGCGCTCTGAGCTCGGTCCCTGGATCTCGCTCGGGCCCCCACAGAGCCCTCCTGGGCTTCCCTCAGGCTGTGAACCTCATCCACCTCTTCTCTGGGCCCCATCCCTGTGGCTCTTAGATGCCCACGTCCTGCTCCCTCGCCTACAGCTGCAACTGATCCTGCCCCTCGGCCTTCTGGTCGCTCAGCCTCCCTGCCTTCTCTCAACCAGGTCTTTGAGGTTATGAATAGCTATGACCTTGGCTGTGGTCCTGGAGGTGGGGACAGCGCCCTGCAGGTGTTCCAGGCTGCTGGCCTGGCCTTTTCTGATGGAGAACAATTGACCCCATTCCGAGAGAGTGAGAACAGGGGGAGAGGGAGTGGGTGCGGAGAAGCTAAGGAGGGAGGGAGGGCCTGTGGGGGCAAGGAAGAAGAGGGGCAGGAGGGCCGGGCTGGAGAAGGAGAGGAGGAGGGAGAGACTGCACATTCTACGGCTTTTGTTCTCTACCAGGTCTGAGCTGTCCCAAGGAGAAGAAAACCCGGAAAAAGCGAAGTGTGAACTTCCAGAAGGCCGTCAGTGAGAAGCGTGAGTTGCGGGTGTCTGCCAGGCGGCAAGGCTCTCTGCTGTGTCCCGGGTCAGGGTGGGGATCCGCCTCTGTGCCCTCTCCTCTCAGCGAGCCAGCGGGTGGCTGGTGTTCAGGGCCGGGGAGCCCAGCCCTGGGGTAGGAGGTGGATGGGGGGGGCTCTCTAATGTCCTTCAGGAAGGTCCCCTTGGATGTGGGGGCTGGGGTGGGGCTGAGGCATGTCTCTATTTGTGCCCACCCTCTTACCCTGGCCCGGCCCTGCAGTGGGCCAGTATTCATCCCCAGAAGCCAAGCGCTGCTGCCAGGACGGGCTGACGCGGCTGCCCATGAAGCGCTCCTGTGAGCAGCGCACCGCTCGAGTGTCGCAGCCCACCTGCCGGGAGCCCTTCCTGTCCTGCTGCCAGTTTGCGGAGAAACTGCGCAAGGAGAGCCGGGCCAGAGGCCAGGGGGGCCTCGCCAGAGGTGAGGGGCAGGGTTGGCGAGGGCAAGGGACCGGCAGGGGTGCCTGGGAGGACAGAATGACCCCTCTTCATGCCCGTCGCCCGGTGGTCCCCAGTCCAGGAGGTCCTGCAGGAGGAGGACCTGATGGAAGAGGATGACGTTCTGGTGCGTAGCTTCTTCCCGGAGAACTGGCTGTGGAAAGTGGAGACGGTGGACCGGTCCCAGACGTAAGGGCCTGGGGCAGGAGGTGGCTGGCCTTGTCTCTGGGCTGAGTCGGGGGCCAGCCTGGGGCAGGACAGGACTCCGCCACCTTTCCCACTACAGATTGTCCCTGTGGCTCCCGGACTCTCTGACCACGTGGGAGATCCATGGTGTGAGCCTGTCCAAAAGCAGCGGTAAGGCCGCCCGCCTGTCCCTCTTCCATTTCCCCTCGTCCCAGGCACCCTGCTTAGTCAGCCCTTTGCCGTCAGTGTAGAAAGGGGGTCCAGGGACCCGGGCAAGTGTGCACCCGCATGTGCTTGGCCTGGGCCACAGGGCAGGGGCAGAGCTGGGCCCCTCCCTCCTGTGGCTCTGACCTCTGCCCCCGCCCACGTTCCCCACCCATCAGGCCTGTGCGTGGCCACACCAGTCCAGCTCCGAGTCTTCCGCGAGTTTCACCTGCACCTCCGCCTGCCCATGTCTGTCCGCCGCTTTGAGCAGCTGGAGCTGCGGCCCGTCCTCTACAATTATTTGGATCAGAACCTGACTGTGCGGCCCTGTGGGAGCTTGGGCACACGGGGTGGGGGGCCTAACGGGGCCCGGACTGTGGCCATCCCTGTTTTCTTGTCCCCAGGTGAGCGTTCACGTGTCCCCAGTGGAGGGGCTGTGCCTGGCAGGGGGCGGAGGGCTGGCCCAGCAGGTGCTGGTGCCTGCAGGCTCTGCCCGACCTGTTGCCTTCTCTGTGGTGCCCATGGCGGCCGCCGCTGTGTCCCTGAAGGTGGTGGCTCGAGGGCCCTTCACCTTCCCTGTGGGGGATGCAGTATCCAAGGTTCTGCATATTGAGGTGAATGGAGCACCCCTGAATCCGGGTCCCCGGGCTCCCTGATCACCCTCCATCCTTGGCACTTGCTGGCCAGATCAGGGCCCCAGCACCCAAGAGCAATGCTCTGATCTATTTACGTCTTCTACACTTGCAACCGAACTCTGTCCCTGAAGTTTATTTATATATTTATTTATTTATTTGTGGTGCTGGGGATTGAACCCAAAGGCATTCTACCTTTGAGCTACACCCAGCCCTATTTTATTTCTTATTTGAAAACAGGGTCTTGCTAGGTTGATGAGAGTCTCGCTTCTTGCTGAGGCTGTCCTCAAAACCTGTGATCCCCCTGTCTCAGCCTCCCAACTACTGGGATTACAGGCTTGTGCCACCATGCCTGGCTCACAGTCCCCGGGTGGGTGGGTGTTCATTCGTGGTGGGAGGGACAGGCTGTAGTCCTGTCTGAGCTCTCACAGTTACTCCCCATTCCCGAGACAGAAGGAAGGGGCCATCCACACGGAGGAGATGGTCTATGAACTCAACCCCCTAGGTGAGTGATCTCTGTACCCCGGCCATCAGTACCCAGATGGGGTTGTGGGGCACTGGGGATGCAGATGGCAGGACAGACCGCCAGCTTCTCCCATCTCTCCAGATCACCGAGCCCGGACCTTGGAAATTCCTGGCAACTCTGATCCCAATATTATCCCTGATGGCGATTTCAGCAGCGTCGTTAGGGTTACAGGTGGGAGCGCCCGCAGCCCCTTCCTGGGGGCTGTGCAAAGCCTGCGGATGGCTGTTTTGACCCTCTGACCCGGCGTCCTCAAGCCTTCTCATTCTCGACTCCTCGTAGGCTCGGAGCCGCTGGAGACTCTGGGCTCCGAGGGGGCCTTGTCCCCAGGAGGCCTGGCCTCCCTCCTGAGGCTCCCCCAGGGCTGTGCAGAACAGACCATGTTCTACCTGGCTCCAACGCTGGCTGCTTCCCGCTACCTGGACAAGACAGAGCAGTGGAGCAAACTGCCCCCGGAGACCAAGGACCACGCTGTGGACCTGGTCCAGAAAGGTTCTGGGCGCAGGGGCAAGCAGGAGTGGGGGCCGGGGGAGGGGCAGCGCAGGGGGCTAGAGGGGGGAAGCGGGGAACAAGGAGGCATGGCCTCGGGGACAAACGGAGACAGCGGGTGTCACCTCAGCAGCCTCTCCCCTCCAAGCCTCTTCTCTCCCCTCCAAGGCTACATGCGGATCCAGCAGTTTCGGAAGACAGACGGTTCCTATGGGGCCTGGCTACACCGGGACAGCAGCACCTGGTGAGGTTGGGGCAGCACCTCTGGGTGTCTGACAGGGGTCAGGAGGGTCATAGGGGGAGTGGGGCCGTGTCCCCAGAGGGCCTGCTCCCATCCCGCCATCGCTTCCTCCCCTCTAGGCTCACAGCCTTCGTGCTGAAGGTTCTGAGTTTGGCCCAGGAGCAGGTGGGCGGCTCACCTGAAAACCTGCAGGAGACAGCCAGGTGGCTACTGTCCCAGCAGCTGGCCGACGGCTCATTCCCGGACCCCTGTCCCGTCATCCACAGGGGCATGCAGGTGCGAGTGTGCCGGGAGGCAGAGCAGAGAGCGCGGGTGGGGAGACCGGCTCTGCCCTCCCCTTCCTGGCTGATGGCTTCCTTTCTCCCCTCCCTAGGGGGGCTTGGTGGGAAATGATGAGACCGTGGCGCTCACCGCCTTTGTGGTCATCGCCCTTCATCACGGGCTGGCTGTCTTCCAGGACCAGGGCGCAAGGGAGCTGAAGGAAAGAGTGGTAAGGACCCCGGCGTGTGTGCCCTCCCCGGAACCCAGGCCTCCGGGCCCCCTCTCCTAGGAAGCCAGGCCCCCACCGTCCTCCCCACTCTCTTCTAGGAATCCTCCATCTCAAAGGCAAACTCATTCCTGGGGAACAAAGCAAGTGCTGGGCTCCTGGGGACCCACGCGGCGGCCATCACGGCCTACGCCCTGACGCTGACCGGGGCCTCCCAGGACCTGCAGGATGTTGCCCACAACAACCTCATGGCCATGGCCCAGGAGACCGGTGGTGAGGGACAAGGAGGTCCTGGCAGTGAACCTGGGGCTCCAGGGACCTTGGGATAGCTGGGTATGCCCAGAAGAAGAGATTTAATGCAGACCCCCAGAGAAGGAATTAAAGCGTGAACAGGTGCCGGACGTGGTGGCACATGCCTGTAATCCCAGAAACCTGAGAAAGGGGATCACAGGTTTGAGGCCAACCTTGGCAACTTAGTGAGACCCTTAGCAACTTAGCGAGACCCTGTTTCAAAATAAAAAATAAGCCAGGCATGGTGGTGCACGCTTGTAATCCCAGTACTTAGGAGGCTGAGACCGGAGGATCTGGGTTCGCGGCCAGCCTCAGCTACTTAGTGAGGCCCTCCACAACTTACTGAGACCCTGTTTCAAAATAAAGAATAAAAAAACTAGGGCTGGGGGTGTAGCTTAGAGGTAGAATGCCCCTGGGTTCAATCCCTGGTACCACAAAATAAATAAATAAATAAATAAATAAATAAATAAATAAAAACAAAATAAAAAATAAAAAGGGCTGGGGGTAGCTGGGTACCATAGTGTACACCCAGTACTGGAGAGGCTGAGACAGGAGGATTGCAGGTTTGAGGCTAGCCTCAGCAATTTAATGAGACCCTCACCAAATTAGTGAGATCCTGTTTCAAAGTGAAAAAGGGCTGGGGGTGTAGCTCAGAGGTAGAATGCCCCTGGGTTCAATCCCAGTACAAAAATAAATAAGTAAGCCGAGCATGGTAGTGAATGCCTGTAATCCTAGTACTTGGGAGGCTGAGACCGGAGGATGGTAGGTTTCAAGACAGCCTCAGCAAGTAGTGAGACTCTCATGAAACTAGTGAGACCCTGTTTCCAAATAAAAATAAAATAGGATAGGGCTGGGTGTGTAGCTCGGAGGTACAATGCCCTGAGTTCAATCCCCATACAAAAAAAGAAACCCAAAATACACACACACACACACACACACACACACACACATAGAATATATAGATACAGATACATAGCTACAGATGATATAGAGAAAGGAGAGAGTAAGCAAGGAGGATTTGGGGTAGGGTCAGGAAAGCCTGCAGGCAGGTGACAAGGGTCCTCTCTCCACCTGCCACCTGTTCACCTGTGGGTCTCCCCTCCTTCCTTTCCCTTCCAGATAACCTGTACTGGGGCTCGGTCGTGGGTTCTGAGAACAATATTGTGCCGCCCACCCTGGCTCCTCTTAGCCCAGCGGACCCTGTGCCCCAGGCGCCAGCCGTGTGGATTGAGACCACGGCCTATGGGCTGCTGCACCTGCTGCTCCGCGAGGGCAAGGCCGACCTGGCCGACCAGGCCGCCAGCTGGCTTGCCCATCAGGGCAGCTTCCAAGGAGGGTTCCGCAGCACCCAGGTAGGGGCCGCCGCGGGCTGGGTGGTGGGCTTCCCGAGGCTGCATGCCTGAGCCCTGCCCCCCCTCAGGACACAGTGGTCGCCCTGGACGCCCTGTCTGCCTACTGGATCGCTTCCCACACCACTGAGGAGCGGGGACTCAACGTGACTCTCAGCTCCATTGGTCGCAGTGGGCCCAAGACCCACGTGCTACAGCTGAACAACCACCAAGTTAAGGGGCTGGAGGAGGAGCTGCAGGTGAGGCACCCCCCCCAGGCTGCCATGACAGTTGGGCCAGGCCGGAAGCCACCCGTCCACCCTCAGGAATCCGCAAGGCCTCTTCCGCGTCCTCCTGGGAGGGCTTCCTGGCAGTGTGACCAAACCTGAGTTTCTCTTTTCTCACGTATAAAATAATACATGTGTCTGGGTGTGGTAGTGTATGCCTGTAATCCCAGTGCTTGGGAGGCTGAGACAGGAGGATCACAGGTTCGAGGACACCCTCAGCAAGTAGTGAGACTCTCAGCCACCTAGTGAGACCCTGTTTCAAAGTAAAGATAGAGCCGGGTATGGTGGTGCACACTTGTAATCCCAGTACTTGGGAGGCTGAGACAAGAGGATCCGGGTTCGCGGCCAGCCTCAGCTACTTAGTGAGGCCTTCCGCAACTTAGTGAAACCCTGTTTCAAAATAAAGAATTAAAAAATAGGTCTGCGGGTGTAGCTCAGAGGTAAAATGGGTACTGGGTTCAATCCCCAGTACTGCCAAAAAAAAAAAAAGATAAACTAGGACTGGGGGGTGTAGCTCAGAGGTAGAATGCCCCTGGATTCGACCCCCAGTACCACAATAATAATAATAGTAATAATAATAATATAGTAATAATATAATAATTGTAATAATAATAATAATAGTAATAATAATAAGCAGGATCATAGGTTCGAGACCAGCCTCAGCAACCTAGTGAGACCCTGTTTCAAAACAAAAAATAAAAAGGGCTGGTGGTGTACCTTAGAGGTAGAATGCCTCTGGATTCAATCCCCAGTACCAAAATAATAATAATAATGATATAATAATAATAATAATAATAATGATAATAATAAATACACGTGCGGAGTCTACCCCACAGGGCTTTAGGAGGCCGAGCGAGGTCTTGCGCACCAAGTGCCTTCACTGTTGGAAACGTGTGGCGGGCAGGGGAGGTGGGTTGTTTGAGGAAGGGGGTTTCCTGGGCCCTCCTGACGTCTCTTTCCCGTCTGTTCCCGACAGTTCTCCCTGGGCAGCAAGATCAGTGTGACGGTGGGAGGAAACAGCAAAGGCACTCTGAAGGTGAGGCCGCGGCACCAGCCCGGGGCGGCCGTGCTCTGCGGGAGGAAGCAGCCCGGGCCTGTCCCCTGCGCCACGGGCTCCACACGCTCCACGCGCAGCCATGGTGGGGCCGCATCCCCTTGTCTGAGTGATGTGAGCCCTTCCACCCTGGAGCCCGCCACCACTCTAGAGGCGACCTGAGTGACATCCCTCCAGAGCGCCTCCTTCTGGCCCCAGTGACTCGTGCTCTGCTCCCCTGCTGTCTGGGGTCCCTGTCACTTGTGTCCTAGACCCCTCGCTAAGACAGCCTTGGCTCTGCCTCCCATCTCCCCGTTCTGACTCATCGTCCACACTGCAGCGAGAGCTTCCAAACACCAGTCAGACTCACCTGGAAGAACATCAGGCTGGTCTGGCAGGGCACAGTAGTGCACGCCTGTTAATCCCAGTACTTGGGAGGCTGAGATAGGGGGATGGCAGGTTCAAGGCCAGCCTCAGCAACTTAGCGAGAACTTCAGCAACTCATTGAGACCAGTTTAAAAAAAAAAAAGGACTAGGGGTGTCGCTCAGCAGTAGAACACCCTTGGGTCCAATCCCTAGCATCACAAAAGAAAAAGGCAGACTTGCCTGCCATCCGTGGCTCACGTGGCTGGGCCCTGCCACCTCTCTGGCTAGACCGCTCATCTGCTGCAAGTCCTCCCCTGCTACCTGTCCCATGGGACACGCTCATTCCTCTCTTTCCAGCCTCAGCCAGACTCCTTTCCCAAGCTTTCTGTGCCAGCCCCACACGCCGTCTGCAGTGCTGGCCTCTGGCGCGGCGCTGCACCCTGGCCTCTGAGCCTCTGAGTCTTACCCAGCCCTGGGTCCCATCTGGCGCCCACTTATGGTTGGACTGTTGAGTGAGGGGGACAAGTGGGGCTGGGGGCTCAGTTCCCTCAGCGCAGGGAGATACCCTTAGGTCTGCACCCCAAGTGTCCTGTGTCCTCTCCCTGCCCCTTGCCGAGCCAGGTCCTTCGCATCTACAATGTCCTGGACATGAAGAACACGACCTGCCAGGACCTTCAGATCGAGGTGACCGTCACCGGCCACGTGGAGTACACCAGTGAGTGTCGGGGTCAGGAGACCTTGGGCCCCGAGGGGTGACGTGGGGCCCATGGCCTCCCGGCTCGTCCTCACCATGCTGCCTGCAGGGGAAGCGAACGAGGACTACGAGGACTATAACTACGAGGAGTTTCCAGCCAGGGACGACCCCGATGCCCACGTGCAGCCCATGACGCCACTGCAGCTGTTCGAGGGCCGGAGGAACCGCCGCAGGCGGGAGGCGCCCAAGGTGGCGGAGGAGCAGGAGGCCCGCGTGCAGTACACCGTGTGCATCTGGTGGGCCACGCTGGGGCGGCTGCTGGGCGGGGGGGGGAGAGTGGGACAGAGGCGGGACTGGGCATTGGAACGCGGCCGATGTGGAACCCCAACAGCAGGTTGCATCTCCCACAGGCGGAAGGGCAAGATGGGACTGTCGGGCATGGCCATCGCGGACATCACCCTCCTGAGTGGCTTCCACGCCCTGCGGGCTGACCTGGAGAAGGTGCGGCCGGCCACCTGGCGCCACCCCCTCTGCCCTCGGGAGCCAGCTGCTGAGCCCTGTCTTGCGCGAGGCCTGAGGCCACTGACCCGTGATGTCTCTCCTTCCCCACAGCTGACCTCCCTCTCCGACCGTTATGTGAGTCACTTTGAGACGGATGGACCCCACGTCTTACTCTACTTCGACTCGGTGAGTGAGGAGAGGTAACACCGGCAGGGAATTGGTAGCACTGGGATTACTGAGTTTGTGTTAGGAGGTTTCTTGGAAGATAGATGTATGCTGAGTATCGGTGGCACATGCCTATAATCCTAGTAATTGGGAGGCCGATACAGAGGATTGCAGCTTTGAGGCCAGCCTCAGCAACTTAGTGAGACCCTGTTTCTAAATAAAACATTTTAAATAGGACTGGGGGTATAGCTTGGAGGTAGAATGCCCCTGGGTTCAATCCCCAGTACTGAAAAAAAAAAAAGGGAAGAGGAAGAAGTTAGCCGTGTGAGTGGCCAGGGCTCTAGAGAACTGGTGACCGTGCAGGGAGCCAGCACGAGCGTGTGACCTCTGCAGCGGAGTTGGGGGCAGCCCTCCTTAGGTTGTGGCAGGTAACAGAGGCCCCAGTCGTGTGGATGATGAGGACGAGGCTGTCAGCAGGTGGGTTGGGGCAGGCCGAGTTCTGCCACAGTCCTGATGCAAGAGGGGGCTGGAAGTTCACTTGGGAAATCTTCAGCCTGGAAGGTTTGGTGGGGTCCAGGACTGGCTGCCACCCGCCCTCCCCAGGGCAGAGGAGGGGAGGAGGCAGGAGAGGAAGGGGACATGAGGAATGCTAGGTCAGAACCAGGATGGCTCAGAAGCCAACCCCCAGCTGGGGGAGGCTCACGGAGAACTTGACACTGCAGAGCCGGGCATGGTGGTGCACGCCTATCATCCCAGTACTCCGGAGGCTGAGACAGGAGGATCGCAGGTTCAAAGCCAGCCTTAGCGACTTAGCGAGGCCTTAAGTGACTTAGTGAGACCCTGTTTCAAAAGAAAAAATAAAATAGGGCTGGGAGTGTAGAATGCCCCTGGATTCAGTCCCCAGTACCCCCCCCCACACACACACACATGCTGCAGAGGGAGGGCCTGGGACCCTGAAGACAGGACAAGGTCATTATCAGAACAGAGGAGTCATCAGAGACCTTGGGTTTTTGGACTTCTGGTGGCAGGAAGGTAACAAAAAGTGAAGGACACCAGAGATAAGATCAGTGGCAGCCAGCCCGGCAGGGTGGTACATGCTTGTAATCCTAGCGCTTGGGAGGATCACAGATTCAAGGCCAGCCTCAGCAACTTAGTGAAGCCCTGACTTTCTTTTTTTTTTTTTTTTTTTTTTTGG
>PVJS01038787.1:0-19219 GCA_004027185.1 Glis glis
AAAAAAAAAAAAATACCCAGAACTTCACAATTTATGTGTGTGTGTGGTACCAGGGATTGAAACCATGGGTATTCTATCTTTGATCAACACACTAGCCATTTTTATTTTTTTATTTTGAAACAGGGTCTTTCTAAGTTGCCAAGGCTGGCCTCAAACCTGCAATCTCCCTGTCTCAGCCTCCCGAATACTGGGATTACAGGTTTGTACCATTGTGCCTGGCCCAACTTCACAAGTTTTAAATATAACAGTGTGAGATATAAGCATTCTAACAAATTAAACATCCTATAAGGTGGGCTTTCATTGGTGGATGAATTACCCAGTGATGTAAGAACTGACAGCATGTGATGTTTTAATCAGCTCCTAGTCCCCCTTCTGGTGAGAGAGGGATTCCCACCCTAGGTTCATAGAAATGGCTAAACACATGGCACCAACACTGAACAGGTAAGAGGTAGGATTGAGAGCTGTATATGCGCCGTACACACTCACTGCCCACCGAAGTTCACTTCACATGACACAAGGCCACAGGGGCTGTAATCCAGAACAGATTGCCAGGGGCCTTGGGATGCAGACTCACAATAGGGTAGGAGGTCCCTGATCCACAATAGGGGGTGTGGAGGGCTAGTTTGAGTCATTCCCTGGGCTGGCTAGGAATTGCTGCCTGATATCCGGCATAAAAAACAACTTTAGCTGTTCCATTTGATAATGAGGTTTGAAGGAGCAGAGAGAAGACTTTAAAACTTGTAATTTAGCCACTAGTGTGCCTCCAGATTTCACCACTCAATGCAACACCAAACACTAGAACTTAATTTTAGATATTACATTTCAGGTAATACAAAGTCCAGGAATTAATATGGTGAATTTTCAACAAGCCAGGAGTCCATAGCATGCTTGTGAAGCCCATATGATCAGAAGAATAACCTTTAATTCCATAAGCATTTCCTGGAATACAAAACTAAACTCTACATGCCCGATGGGTATTTGCTAGATTAAATTCACCCCAATTAATTTTTAGTGCAATTACTTTCAGTTTTTATTAAAGTTTATTATTCTTTGAAAAATTATTTTAAACTCAAAATAAGTGACAAAGTTATACTTTTCTAAAGCAAACATTAAAAAAAGTGGTCTTACTGGTTTGAAAAGAACAAGTATATCAAAATAATCATTTTTGTTCACTTGTTCTTTCTATTGCTAGAAAATTAACAAGGCCTTTTGGTAAGTACCCATCAATCAAATTAGCATTTTAAATAGATTATTTAAATGAAAAACATCATTTTCTGTTGTTTTAAAAGATGATTTAGATGTACCTCTAGTGATTTGGGGTTAGTTTCAATCTCTTTATACTTTCTCTTTCCAAAAACATATGCTAATAAGTTCCCAGAAATATTATAAAGATAAACTAAAAAGCACTTTGAATAAATGAAATGGTATATAAATGCAAATTAATAGCACTAATGTATATTATAATTATATAACGAAACTTCCAATGTGAAGCACTGCCTTAAGTTAGGTTATATTCCCTGAGGGAAGATAAGAATGAAAGAGTTCACAAAAGGACATGTAAGATGGTTAAAGTAGAGTGAAACTTAAGCACACACAAAAGGAAAGCAGGGAAGCTAAAATTATTTGGCTTGCAAATGTGAAGAGATAGGGGGAATATAATTGAGTTAAGATTGTGAAGGGTATAGGAAAAATTGATAAGATCCTTTTTTATATGCTATTCCATAATACAAGATGGAGAGATCACCCAAAACTAATGGAAGGTTAATTTAAAAGGAACAAAAGGAAATGCTTAATCTTCACGTAGTATAAATCAAACCACGTAATTCAATACTTTAGGAGATTATAGATTACAATACAGAAGCTACATTTTATAAATAGGAAAAAATGAACACTTTATAGTCAAAGCAATTTTCCATATTAAATGAAGGAAAATCAAAATTTAGGTCCAATGCAAAAAGTTCATGATCATCAGTATTAGTAATACAGTTATTCCATCTCTTAATTTAGGCATAGAATTAGCAACCAACTAAGGAGACTGCTGGAATTTTAGCATTTTTTAAATTACTTATAGGTTTATTTTCAAGGAAGAAAGCAGTGGAGCTATAGATATATCCATAACTCATCATTACCACACTCCATATTCATTCTACATTTTTCCCTATAAATACTTATATTCTTTTATTAATTTATAATTTCTTCTATATATACATAACCTACATGCCAATATATTATTGGAATCCATGCTTTAAAATCTAAGATTATATATCAAACTTTGAATAATAGGAGTGAATTTCTCAAGCAGAAATTTTTATATTAAAATTCAAAATTGTATGCCTTTTTGTGTGTGTGGTACTGGAGATTGAACCCAGGAGCATTCTACCTCTGAGATAAACCCTCAGCCCTTTTATGTTTTATTTTTTGTTTGAAAACAGGATCTCACTGTGTTATGGAGGCTGTCCTTGAACCTGTGATCCTCCTGTCTCAGACTCTTGAGTACTAAAATTATAGGCATGCACCACCATGTCCAGATGTACACTTTTAATTATAAATATAAAAAGTTATTATATTTAGAAAAGGAGCATGCAACTCAATCATATGTACAATATTAATGGAATCAAATTTGTAAGAAATAAATTATTTACGTTTAAAAATTTGAGTTAATTAAAAATAGGCAGATCTATATATAAAGCTGAATATAAAATGGTCTTTCTAGATACAAATAGTAAGGACTTTCTTTAGTTTATTTCTACATAAATAGTTTACAATTGGTTAATAACATTTTATTAATGAATATTGCTCCTGGAGCGTTTGGAAATGAAAGCTAGTTATAATTAGAAGGAAAATAGAGAAAATGTCCTAATATAAATGTTTGCTTCAAAAAAAAAAGCAAACACTGATAAGCAACTCATTTACTCTTGTTTTTCTTATTAGAAAAATGGACAGCATAGGATAGGTCCATTTTTATTTAGTTCTTGGGTTCTTTCCAGGGTACTCTCTCAATGTTAGAGACTTATAAGTTTGAAGAACAATTCAGTAGATATGTTTTAGATGAAGATTGATAACATTTTAATAGCTGAAGATAGTGACGAAAGATTTTGCTTATATGGGAACTTGAACAAATTTTATGTAGGACATATATTTGATGACTTCCAAACTCAGAAAATGCAAAGCACTGTGTCTAGTAGCTGTGAATTCAAGCCATGCCTTTCAATGAAGACAGAAAGGTGAAGTTCAGAAGTGAATAAGGTGAAAAAAAAAAACCTGGAGGCACACCTATTGAGTCTTTGTTGTGAGAAATATGAAAAGAAGTTAAAACAAGCTAAGGAGTGCTATACAGTATGGAAAGAAAGATAGAAGTTTTTTTTTCTCTTATTATTAATTAAGTGGTTTATAAGTAATAAGTAAATACCTTACTCATTATTACATATTAGTGGTAATTTTTTTCATGTTAGGAAAAAAATCAGTCTCATGGGAAAAATTGGTAAAAGTATAGCTATATAATCCATTTTCAAAGATTAATATTTTCCTTGTACAATTTAAGGAAGCTCTAATCTGTGAATATGTGCTTCAACTATATCAGTAAATTTTAATATAATGAGGTGATAAAACAAATTGAAATTTCCCAAAGCATTCCTTTATATATCAGAACTAAAATTGTTCCCCCCATAAAATCTTTAATGTCCTCATACAATGATTTGTATGCCAACTTATGTTTGCCTCTGTCTTATAATGCTCTGAATATTATTCAAACATATCAATATTTTTACTTAGGGTATTATTTTAACTTATTTTCTTTGCACTCATTTTCTTTCAAGAATGTTAAGTCTAGAGAAAATTCAATAGAATTTAATTGATGATGTCTTAAAATTACAGCATGTTGAATATATATCCCTTTGGTAGAATGAATCAACTTTTACATCTTTTGAATAGCTAGCTTTAATGTGATACTCATATTTAAAAAATAAGTAAGGAACTCATTGGGCAAATTGCTTGAGTCCATCAACTTATAAAAAGCATCTTCTGATTAGAGACTTGGAGAGCAATAATGACTTTCTACTTTTCCAAGGAAGCCTCTATCAATTTCATATTTTACATGTGTTTACTTGAGTTAAGACACAATGCCAAACAAATGTGGAGCTTGAAGAAAGAGGCCACTGGGGGGAGATTCTTATGGTACCCTAAGACTATGAAGATAAGTTAAAAGAGGACATCAATATTAACTGCTATTTACAATGAGAGAGTCACTAGCTATTATCAACCTAATTCAACAGTAAATTGGATTACTCAGATATTTTGTTTCTGATATTAAAGATAGAAAGTTTCTGAGTTAAGTTTTTTCTTAGTATTTTTATTTCTCCTTTCATATTAAGGAAAATAGGTAATAACTAATGTCAAAGAAAAATTATTTTGAAGAAGTTAAATCAACAAGAAGGATTTTATGACTATTTTAATAGTAAAGAAATGGTAAAGTGATTAAACTTAGCTTTGCAGAAACAAAAAGTGAGAAGGGTGAGCTACTCGATAAATACTGAAAAACATAGGTATAGATTTGGCTGGGTTATCTGTGTTTGGTAATTGGTGCTTATGGAATTGGGCTCAACCCCCATCCAACTGGAGAATAGAAGTAAGGGCATTATCTTCCCTGATTTCATTTCAAAAGGATGACTAGCAGCCTTAAAAAAGACATTCCTGAATTGCAAAACTGTCAAGAGGCTGGGAGAAGAATTATATCTCAAAGGGCAAAGAGAATTTATAACTGTTAAGTTTCCAAAGTAAATTCCCTAAGAAAATGGTGGTCAGGGGTCTATAGTCAGGAAAAAAAACTTTTCTAAAGACTACTCAAGCTGAGGGGAGTATAGAGGCTATATTGATCACAAATAAACCCATTAGTTTTCTATATTTGAGAAAATAAAGTAGAACATGTCAGAATATGATAATGAAACATAGCTAGTTATTGTAACTGCAGTACCCCATTAGCACATACAGTAGTGGTGTGTTTGGAACATTTGAATCCCACTTCTCTAGACTCCCTGTGGCACAGGTGACCTTAAACAATGAACTTTAGCAAACCCAAGTGTTGCATTCAGGCAAACCTTGTATTGTGTCTAATGGAGAATTCTCCTAAAGAATAAAAATTTCCATAATATGAAGAATCTATTTTCCTCAGCTAACCTATATAATACATTGTGAATTGCATTAGGATCACCAGAGATCTTTACTAAATGATTATTTCTTTGAGCATCTCTTCAGACCTATTATATCAGAATCTCTGAGAATTTGTGAGTACCTTGGACAGATGTCTATAAAAAGTAAGAAAAAAAATGAAAGAAGGAATTTATACAGTAATTCTACTACTATTATAGTACTTGTACATGCCTATATATATATTTATATATATATTATATATATATATATTATATATATATATATTTAACCATATAACACGGTTATAGAATACTTTCTTAAATTATGTTTCTTAAATACTTTGGTTATCTCAATTCAACAAATGTTTCTGGAGTGGTCTACTCTGCCTAAGCAATATGCTACATCCTAGTAGTAAAAAGAGCAATAAAATAGCAAAGTAAATATGATTCCTTTCCTCAAACTGCTCATAAAATACTAAATTTATAGCATTTATGTTCTTAAGCAATAACTTTAACAAAACATATGTGCTTAGGATATAATCAGTTCTGATTACAACTTCAAAACTGCTGCAATGTACACTTCTTCTCTATGTACTAGAGACATACTGGAGGCTCCATTGTATTTCTGAATATCTATGTGCACATTTATCTATTAGATAATATTTTAAAATATGATTTCTAGTGATATATAGGTATTGCAAGATCCATGATGAGCAGCAACTGGGAAACATTGTATTTGGCGTCTAGTAGATGTCTACCATAAGTAATGTGCTCAGCATATTCACTGATAGAGTAATCAATGTGTGTGATTTAAGTACTCAGTTACTATTTTTAACACTTATGCATTATTTAACTAGGGTTTGACTGAATAAAAAACTCAAATCAGCAAGAATTAACATTACAATATAGTGCTGAATGAGGATGAAAAGTTTAGGCAGATTCAACATATAGAAATATTCAAATGATTTATTCTCCAGGTAGAATTTACTAGATGAGAAAGCACAGATATTGGAGGAGTTACTTAAAATGCAAGTGAAATTTTTTATTTTTTACTTCTTTTTCACTAAAGTTCTAGAAAAGCAAAGTGGAGTTCAAAAAGGAATGCCGTAAGCATTTTTTAAATATTAATGAAGTAATATACCGACCATAGTGAAAAAATGGCAGAGGAATTTTGACAGATAAAACTATCTTAGGGAGGATTAAATGTGGATGAATATGAAAGTAGGAAACAGAGCAGTCCTGCCAGTTTTCTGCAGTGTTCTGGGATGCTGTGTATTCTTACTATGTCATATAAGAATTTGGGAAGAAGTAGTGAGAAAAGTAAATCTATTTAAAAGTTCAGAAACCAGATTAATTAGCTGACTAAATTAAATTAAATTGAGTCAATATGTAAAGTAAAATCATAACATTAGGTAATGCCATGTAGTTTATAAGAAATTCACAGTGAAAAACAGTGGTGTACCAAGTGATTTTTCCTTACTTATAAATATTTATTGACTTTTATGAAACAGTATCTTGAAAATAAATATTTTAAAATAATTTTGTAAAACTGAGCAAGTAATTATTTTACTTAAACTAGTAATTAAAACCAAGTGTGCCATTTTATATCTACAGAAAGTAATTCTGTAAAAGCATCATAAAAATTACTAGTAATTATTTTATTTTGCATCAATAGTTCTTTGAGTGCTAAAGCATGAGATGTGAATACTGTTCTATTACTTTGCATAACTATAAATATGACAGCAGATCATAAAATTAACCAGCAATTTTAAGCTGATACTTTGTTTAACTTTGTGCTAAATTATAGCTGTTTACTTTCACATTGTATCTAAGTGCAATTTAATTGCTATAAAATTATTGATATTTTTGAAATATTTTAAAGTAAATAAAATTAGGATTAATTACACTTAATTATTAATCAGTGTAGTTCATGTGATGAATTAAAAATATCTACCAGTTATTAGATAATTGCTACTAGATTTTGAGTCTTCAAATTCATAATTTGTGTGTGATTTTATTTTTTTATTGTTTACTTTTTTGTGGTACTGGGAATTGAAGCCGGGGCATTCTACCTCTGAGCTATCCCTTTAGCCTTATTTTATTTTGTATTTTGAAACAGAGACTCAATAAGTTACGGAGGACCTCACCAAATTGCTGATGCTGGAAGCAACCCTGTGATCCTCCTGTCTCAGCCTCCCAAGTACTGGAATTACAGGCATGTGCCACCTGTCCTGGCTCTCTTTGTGTGATTTAAATACCTATTTCAGAGAACTAAAGTAATTTGATAGAAATAATGTACATGCTATATCTATTATTTATTCTACTTAGACACCAATATAGACTCATTCGAATTTTGTTAGTGTAACAATCTACGACAACTAATTTAAAATTGTAAAAATCTCTGGTAGTAAGAGGTGTAAATTTGCTTTTCTTGTGATACTTGAGATTGAATTCAGTGCCTCATGTATGCTAGGTGATCACGCTGCCATTTAGCTACATCTATACTTCTTTTATTATTTTATTTTAATACACGGCCTTGCTAAGTTGCCTAGGCTAGCCTCAAACTTGTGATCTTCCTGTCTCAGCCTCCCAAGTAACTAGGAATACAGGGATGTGCCACTGCTGAGTCTTTTATTTTTTATTATGTTTATCTATTACATTTTATCACTATTTTCTATTTTTCGTCAAGTTTTATAAAGTGACTGTAAAAATAGCATTTTCAAAAGAATCCCAAAACATAGATATTATGTATTCATCAATTATTTATCATTCATCTATAAAAATAGCTCCATGACTGGCACTTACAGGTGAGATGATAATTAAAGATTACACTAACTTCTCCCTTGAAAATGTTAGCACAAACTATTTTCTTCAGTCATACTGGATCTGATATTCTATCAATATAGAATGTTTCATTTTTTAAAAGTAAAAAATAACTGTCAATTTCAAGCTAGTGATTTAGTTAGTTGTTTTTCCCCAGAGACATAGTCAGAAATTTATTTAAGAAAGTAAAGAAATACCACTCCAAAAGTGAGAGAGACTATGATTTAGTTTAATATAAATGTTTTCTGGTGTTAGAATTCCAAGGATGTTATAGAAGCTTTGTAGACATCAGAAATCAGGATCTTCCTGTTCCCTCACCCATTCTCTACTTATTTTTGTGAGTGACTTCTATGTACTGTATTAAATTACTGTATTTCATGGAAAGAAAGATTATATGTGAAAGGAAAAACACCACTCTCAGCTTTGATATCCCTTTTCAATAGCGAATCTTTTAATTCCTGTAGTCACCCTAGCTGCAAGGGAAGCTGAGAATAATATTTTCCAATTTGCTGATATCAGTGTCTCATTGGTCACATTTACCCCTCACAAAGGGAGACAGATAGGAGGTCCTATGCACTTATGTATAGTCTTTTATGCATTTTGGTACTGTTATGATCTGGAAATAGAATGTCCCTGAAAAAGCTTATGTATTGACAATGCAAAAATTTTTGGAGATGAAATAAGTGAATTATGAGGGTTCTAGCCTTATCAGTGAATTAATCCATCAATGAATTAATGATTCAGATGGATTTACTAGTTGATACTGTAGGCAAGTAGGGCGTGGCAAGAGGAAGTCGCTAATGGCCTTAGGGATTATGTGTGTGTGTGTGTATATATATATATATCCCTGGTCCTTTTCTTTGTCTCTGTGCTTCTGGCCACCATGAGCTGAGAGCAGCTTTTCCTCTGCCTTGTTATGATGCCATGATATTGCTGCCTTGGAGTCAACTGACCATGGACTAAACCTCTAAAACCGTGAGCCAAAATAAACCATTTCTCCTTTAATTTGTTATTGTTAGGTATTTTGGTCACAGTGGTATAGAGCCAACTAAAACAGAAATATTTTTTGGAGTAGGGACTGGGCAGTGACAAACCTGACGATCTATTTCAGAAGCCATTGGAACTGGTTCCCAGAAGGTATTTGGAAAGGTTTGGAGATGCAGTTTGGAGAAGCCCTAGAATTTTGTAAAAAGAATTTACCGGTGATTCTGATGGGATCTCAGAAAAACAGAATGCTGGTAGAAATGCAGAGAGTAGAGATTATGCTCATGAGATCTCAGAGGACAAGGAGGATTACATAGGGAATTGGACCAGAGGTCATTCAGGTTACAGCAGTCCTTGACCTCCTACTTGTAATCCATAAACTAAAATTCAATTCAATCTTCTTACAATTTTCTAACTGCATAATGGGAGATGAGAGTAACCTAAAAAATCGTTCTAAGTCAGTAAAACAAAGCATAAGAAGCGCATAGCTTCCGCTAGTTCATAGCAGCAACCAATCGTGTTTCTACAGAAATGGAGAGAATGATAGACAATTTGATTTCCATTTTGCAAATATGTATGACACATAAATGATACTTAAGCAAAAAAAAACAAGTTTGCCACAAAATGGATACTCAGTATATATATTTTTGAAGAATGTATAAATGAGCCGGGCGTGGTGGCCCACGCTTGTAATCCCAGTACTTTGGGAGGCAGAGACAGGAGGATTTGGTTTCGCGGCCAGCCTCAGCTCTTTCTCTCTCTCTCTCTCACTCTCTCTCTCTCTCTCTCCTTAGTGAGGCCGTCCGCAACTTCGTGAGACCCGGTTTCAAAATAAAGTATAAAAAATAGGGCCGGGAGTGTAGCACGGAGGTAGAACGCCCCTGCGTTCAATCCCCAGTACCGCAAAAAAAAAAAAAAGAATGTATAAATGAATAGAATAGAATGTATATGTAAGCAGAGATATGTTGAGTTTTTGTGTTTGATGGGTCAGAAGGACAAGTTTAACTTTCAGTTGAATATACCATAAATGATATTAATATCATTTATATTTAAAATTAAATAACAGGCCAGTGATTTACTATGAAGATGATAATTTGTAGTAGTTTTAAAATCTCGAGAAATTAGATTCAAATTTTCAAGCTGAAGATGATCTCTCTGATGATGTAGATTAAAAACTTTTGTGAAATAGCCTAGGAGATGAGATAGATCAAAAGTCATATAAATTAATTATGTCATATGTAAAATATATGTATGTTCTTTGTCATTGTTACTAATAATATCACTAGTCATTTGATTCATATATTAATTCATATCATTATAATATTTTCTAAATATTAGTATATTACAATATTTTCTAAATAATACTATATCCAAATCATTAATGAATTGTTTCTCTGGCATAGAAATACTCTATAATCATTATTTATTCATGACTATTACTTTATGAACTTGATGCTCTAGGCTTCTGTCTTATATAACTACTGTATAGTATAAACTTCATCATGTTCTATGTGCTCTCATAAATATTATCTTTGGTAGTTTTCTTTTAATATTCTTAATTCTTGATATTTTTGAGCTTTCATTATATATTTTTGCCTTTTAGTCACTTTAATCCTCCTCACATCTTGTTTTAGTATGAAAGGAAGGAAAATGAAGATAAATAGGTACCATCTGTCATTTTCTAAGCAAACATTATGTACTAAATAACCTACAGCTTTGTACAAGTGGAAAATTAAATGATGAACAACAACAAAAAAACAGGGTAACAAAGTTTTTAGCTTTGTTCAGTGTATAGATCTAACTGAAACTCTACTGTCTTTTCTTTCTGGCTGTTACCCCTGGATGCTGCCTTTGTTTTATATAACTACTTCTCTCTTCCTCTCTAGGGTAGGTTCCATGGGGAAGAGGGATTATACCTACAGAGTAGGTATATGGTTATAAATGTCTGCGTGTGTGTGTGTGTGTGTGTGTGTGTACATGTACCTGTGTGTCATAGAGATACAGAGAACTTGCAACTTTCCAATCATGACATAATTGATATTTCCTATAGTATATGTTCTCTAAAATTTAAACCTTAAAAATATTTACCAAAATGGCTTAACATTTTCATATAAATAATCAACAAAATGCCAAAGGCTTATTGAAGTAATATCTATTCTAGATTAAACAACTATAAAATTTATCAATTATATGGCCTTTTAAGTTATTATGGGTAATTTGATTTTAAAGCTTCTCTAAACACAGAACATAAATTGGAACATAAGTTGGAACATAAATTGGTTTTAAGGAAAACATATTTACAAGTTGTGGAGAATTTTTAAAATAACCAACAAAAAATATTGTTGTGTGTTAATTACAATGAATAAGCCTCACAACAGTCAGAATGAGCACATCCTATAAATGTAAATTCTCTAAGCAAGTATCACTAAGTTTTACTATTTTAAAAGATGTCCAAAGCCCGGTGAGGTGGCGCATACTTGTAATCCCAGTACTTTGGAGGCTGAGATAGGAGGATTGCAGGTTTGTGGCCAGCCTCAGCAACTTGTGAGGCCTTCCACAACCCAGTGAGACCCTGTTTCAAAATAAAGAATAAAGTAGGGCTGGGGGTATAGCTTGAAGGTAGAACCCCCCTGGTTCAATCCTCAGTACCACTAAATAAATAAATTAATTAATTAATTAAATAAAACATGTCCAGCTATAGAAGTGGTTCAAACATAAACAACAGAATTGAAGAAAAGCAAAAGTATATCAATCCATTAATGTAACCTATTCAATAATTATAAATGGAAAGATAAATGGGTTTAATCTTCTCTCTTCAAATAATTAGAAAATATATCAATCTGTTATTATTTAGAATTTCAATAATACCAATGTATTTTTTTTGTGTGTGTGGTACCGGGGATTGAACGCAGGGGCGTTCTACCTCCGCGCTACACCCCCGGCCCTATTTTTTATACTTTATTTTGAAACCGGGTCTCACAAAGTTGCGGAGGGCCTCACTAAGGAGTGAGAGAGAGAGAGAGAGAGAGAGAGAGAGAGAGAGACAGGGAGAGAGAGAGACAGGGAGAGAGAGAGCGAGAGAGCTGAGGCTGGCCGCGAATCTGGATCCTCCGGACTCCGCCTCCCAAAGTACTGGGATTACAAACGTGCGCCACCACGCCCGGCTCCAATGTATTTTTTAATTCATGTATTTTAAAATAGCTTGAAAGCTGAACATTTTACATAAATGGCTAGAACTCAGTTTAATATGATTTATTTTTATAAATGAAGTGAAAAAATAAAAATATGTAATTTGAAATGGTTTGCATACAAATATCTACTCTTTACAAAGATAATGTTAATGCTTTGTAGGATATTGTGGGCCAGCCAATTCAAATCCATACCATGTTATATATTTGAACAAATGGGGACATTGAATGCAGAGATTCCAAGTACAAAGAATAGTGCTTGCAGTTTCATAAGCATTTGTTAAACTTGAAGTTAAGGTTTTTCACTTGATGAACATCTAGTAAGAGTGTATAGGATCTTCAAAAGAATATCCTCATTTCTTACACTGCGTTTTCTCGTTTTTTTGTTTTTTTTTGCGGTACCGGGGATTGAACCCAGAGGGGTTCTACCTCCGAACTACACCCCCAGCCCTATTTTTTATACTTTATTTTGAAACCAGGTCTCGAGAAGTTGCGGAGGGCCTCACTAAGGAGAGAGAGAGAGAGAGAGAGAGAGAGAGAGAGAGCGCTGAGGCTGGCCGCCAACCTGGATCCTCCAGTCTCCACCTCCCAAAGTACTGGGATTACAAGCATGCGCCACCACGCCCGGCTGCGTTTTCTCATTTTAAGGTGAAGTCACTACTGGCATGATATTTGTCATTATTCTGTTTTCCAGGATACAACTGGCAGTTTCTTTTCAAACATTAGCAATATTGTGTTGGTCTTCTCTGTATATGCTTCAGCTTGTCAGTGTTCATGGTCATTATTATCGCCTGAAACCAAATAACATACTTTAAATGTTGCGTGTTTCTACAGCTAGAAGTCATCTTAAATATCAATGAAATGGACATATTAGTGCCCATTGTTGGGGTGCTGTTATAGTTCACTTATTCAACAGTTGCTTATTTGGACACCTCAAATATTCACAGGAGACATGAAAATGGCATATCTCTCCAAGCTTGTCAGGGCAGCCGGGAACCCTGGCACTTAGAGCAGATGGTGTAGACCAGACGTTGGCAGAGACAAATCCCAAGACTGTTGGATTAGAGAAAGTTGAAGTGGACGAAACACAAGTCAAGCACAGCATGGCCAGTGAAATGTATCAAAATTAACACCAGCAAGAGGAACACAGAGGGTAGTACTATATGAGCTAGTTTGTTCAGTCTCATAATATTCTCTGAATTCAAGGCAAGAACAATGTATTTGTCTCTACCCTTTGCAGCAAGATTTAAATGGACTTTGTATTTGGAGTGGATTTGAATTCTACTCCTGAGACAGCAAGTTTACTTGTGCAGGCATGGACCCCCAACATTTTACTCAATTAGTACATTCCCAGAAGTGAACATAAGATTTTACACTATAATATGTTTATATTTTCTGAGAGGTAAATATGACAAAATATCAAGTAAAATTCTTATGGTAAATACTCATGACCATAACAGCATGACCCTTAAACACAAGCCAACTACATTATCTATAACTTAAGAAAAACTGATCTGCTTAAAACTGGAAGGAAAACCAGCTGAGTTGCATTAATAAGAGAAGACATGTCATAGTACAACAGCATGGATTGGTAATGCATTTCCAAAGGCAAATAAGCAAGGACAATTTCAACTAAGATCAAAACAAATGAATAAAACAAGAGGGAGTCAGGGAAGGTGTATAAGGAGCAAACTGGAGTTTACCTGTTAGCAACAAGAGGCAGTTCAACAGCATCATTAATTGGTATCTCAATAAATAGAAAAGTATAAATTACAAATGATGAAAGGGTTTATTCGCTATTGCAAACAGGAGAAATGTTTAGAGACCTATGTCCTATAATCTCTACTAGGCAGTTGATGGATTTTATTATCTACTAAGAAAACTTAATAGGAGAGCTAATAATTATTTTTATTTCATGGTTTTCCCCCTCCTTATTATAATATCACTTATAATGACCTGCTATAAATAGAACCATGGCCAGATGTGGTGGCGCACACGTGTACTACCAATATTTGGGGAGCTGAGACAGGAGGATCACAGGTTTAAAGCCAGCCTCAGCAAATTAGCAGGACCCTCAGAAATGACCCTGTTTCAAAATAAAAAACAAAATAGGGATGGAGATGTAGCTCAGAGCGATAACACTTGTGGGTTCAATCTCTAGTACCAAAATAAAATAAAATAAATAAAATATAAAATGCAGAACTGTGTGTAATTACAATCTTTAGCATCACATTCTAAACCACTTTATTTTCAATACTGGTTGAAAATAGCATTATACAAAAAGAATAAGAAATAAATTTCCTAGAATAATATTATCTACAAAATAAAAAGAGGAGTGAACACTAAATACAAAACCTCTGCTGTTTTTCCCAGAAAAGCATGCCTGAAAATTACAATTTAAGATGATTCCCAGTTAAAATGTGATTTTCTTTTAAAATGCAAAGTTTTTGTTTAGATTATGTTTATAGCAACATTTCTTAATTAGAGTTAGAAGAAAAACTAATTTGCTTGATTACATATGAAAAAATATAACTGAACTACTGAAGCCAATAAATATATTGATAGACAAAGGCTTTAGTTTTCATTTGTTATCATTAATGAAAAGGTATATTTATAATTGAAAATACAAATGAAAATTTTTGCTGGGTTTGATGGTGCACACCTATAATCCCAGCACTTGGGAGGCTGAGATAAAAGTATGTCGGTTTGAGGTCAGTGCATAGTAACTTAGCAAGGCCCTATTTCAAAATTAAAAAAAAATTAAAAAGGGCTGCGCATGGAGTTCAGAGGTAGAACCTCCCTAGGTTCAATCCTGAATACTGCAAAAAGAAAACACAGTAATTTTTCAAAAGTTTTTAAAATGTGATTGGATTAATATCCAACATAAAAGCACAATACAAATATCCTTAAAAAGCACTCAATAAGTGACAAAATATAATTGATCAAAAACTCAATATTGTATTTGGCTGTGTTAATTTTGGTCATTTGGTCATAAGGAAGAGAGCAATTTGATCATGTGGATAATTTATTCAATTTTGCATGAAATTGACCAACAAGGCATATAATGCATACTAATTTGGAAGTACAACAATTGATAGTATATCTACATTCAGACATAGCTTATCTTAATATATAAATTGCATAAATTACTAAATTCAAAGAAAATTTAAACAATTACCTGAAACATAATATTCAGAGATTTTTATTTGGTCTGCAATAATTTAATGCAAATAATTCAGGAAAAAGTCTACTGTATCCTCCATCCCTTACTTCTGTAAATACTGTTGACTTAACTCTAATTCTTTTAGAAGAAGCTTTTTATTAAGATGAAATATATTTAACACATATTAGGAAGCATGAATAGCTTTGTTTCATGGCTGGGTTTATTCTTTTTCATGAATGATTCTACCTTTTACCTGAGGTATCATAATCTGTCATCATGGAAATAGTCACATATGCCAGCATCCTGCTGCTTGTGTTCAATTTGCAAACAGTATGTGAAAGTTTGTCAAATTCATGTGTTTTCAGCATGCTACTTTGTCATCGTCTTGCAGGTTAAAATGCCACCATGTCTATTGCTGCAGTTTTCCCAGCAGAAAACAGGTGTGTATTGATTATATCGTCAGCAGGGAAACAACAGTTTTGTCTCTTCCTTACCATGTCATTATAATGTAAAGTAGCAGCTAAAATATGGCGACAAGCTGATATGTAGTGAACTGGAGGTAAAGTTTCCAGGTGTTTGGGAAGTTCTCCATGTGAATTGGCACAAAGGTTTGATTTTCCTCATTTAATGATAGCATTTTGCTCATTCCTACTTCTAGGAGACTACATTTTTTACAAATGTAATCCCATTCTCTCTCACTCTTTCTCTCTCTCCGTCACACATATATATATATATATATGTAGGAATTTATATATGTGTATGTGTATATAAATGAAATAAATATGTATGTGTATATATTATATATGATATACATTATAATTTAATGTATATCATATACATATGTAGGAATTTATGTATGTGTATGTGTACATAAATGAAATAAATATGTATATGTATATATTATATATGATATACATTATAATTTAAATATATATATTTAAATAAAATAGCTTAAAAGCTACTTGACAAAGTGTTAGCAATGGATCCAAGCAGGGCATGAAATTGCAATTGATCTTTCACCCCATATATTAGTTTATTTTATTTATAATTTTTCTTCACTAACATATTTCATTTATAATTATTTAGGGTTGATTAATGGAAATGTAAGTATTTCAAAAATGGACAGTTAGCATGCATGTTAAAGCTAAAAGGTTATATATGGGTTGAATAAAATAATATTTGAAATTATTATTAGTTTTCTTTCCTTATAATATATAATCCATTTTAAGGGTTATAAACTGAAATATACTTTAGCAATGTAAAACTGATATTGTAGGACATAAGTTATTATGACTGCCATTATACCTGTAAGGACTACCAATTTTATTACTTGCCAGGAAAATTGATTTTCTGGAAAAAGGTTAACTTGTAAGATAAAAATTAGAAATTTACTACATTCAGAAATATCTTACATATTGGGCCAATTCAAATAGATATTTTGTATATAGCAAAATACATTTTAAACCTATATATCACCAAGAAACATTAAACTAGAAATGAGTAATTAAATGAAAGTTTAGAAGTAAAGCATAGTATAAAAATGGATAATCTAACCCTAAATTAGCTCATATTTAGTTTCTTTTATGGTTTAGGGTATTATTTTTAAACAAAGATCAATTTTTTAGATGCCTGTACATGGTTTCTGTATATCTTAGAAATACTGTCAACACTTATTAAAATTTCCACATAGCAAAAAAGAAAATCTTGGACATAGATTATGGGTTGCTTAAATTCTATTTTTTGAGCACTCACTAAATGGTAGGTACTGAATTTTCTCTATGAATATAAAGAATAAAGAACAATAAATAAACGAAATTGGTCTCTGAAAGTCATTAACAGTCTAAAGACAAAAACAGACACATTTAATTTCAGAACTGAGTATTAGATTTTTTTTGTAGTACTGGAAATTGAACCCAGAGGCATTCTACCTCTGAGCTATACCCCCATCTTTATTTTACTACTTTTATTTTGAAACAGAGCCTCAGTAAGTTACTGCACACTGGCCTCCAACCTGTGATTCTCCTGTCTCAGCCTTCCAAGTACTGGGATTACATGCATGCACTATTGTATCCAAATAGTATTAGATGGTTTAATAGAGGTAAGCATAAAATGATATGGAAATCTTCATAAAGAACTCAAACTCACTTTTGGAATTTCCCCAGGTTTTTATCTTCGCCACTCTTATATTAGAGTACTGATCACCAGCTGTTATAAATTTTCAAACCACCTTCTTCCTCACATATCACATAAATCCTAATAAATGTGTTGTTTTGTAAATTTTAATAATGACATAGCAGCAGCAGTAGTAATGGTAGTATTAGCAGCAGAAACAATATGTGCCTTGTGTTGGAGTCAGCGTGTCTCAGATACTCCCTGCCTGTGTTTGAGCATTACCACATCAGATCCTCAAACAAATATCTGTACTAATGTTGAGTGGAAGCTGAAGCTTAAAGAAGTTTAGTATCATGCTTTACTAGCAAATTAAATACCTCTATTGGTATAGCAGTTACGGTGTGGCTTGAGGAGGTAGGTCACTAGGGGCATGACCTTGGGGACTGTATCTGTTCTTATTCCCTTCCTCTCTCTTGCTCCGCTTCCCAGCTGCCCCAGGTTGAGCAGCTGCTCTCTGACATGCACTGCCACCAGGCACTGCCACCAGGCACTGCCACCAGGCACTGCCACCAGGCACTGCCACCAGGATGTTTCCGCCTCGGAGCCAGCTAACCATGGACTGAACCTCTCAAACCACAATTCAAATAAACTTTTCATCCATCTGATTTGTTCTTGTCAGGTATTTTGGTCATGTAACTGATAATTCAGTACTTGCCCTAATTTGCAAATCAAATAATTGGGGAAAGCCTTTGGGAAGAAGGATAAAGAAATTTTATTGATTTTCTAGGAAATGGGAAAGAGTCAGTGAAGCTGGCCTTGAGATGAGTTCCCAGGACTTGCTGGCATCAGCTCTTCATTCTTATGGTCAGTAAACTGCTAATAACATGTTACTTGTTAACAAGGGGATACGTGGAAGAAAATAGGTGTTAGTTTTAAAAGAAAGCCACCTGCTATCTGAGCCACAAGGTCATAATTAATTCAAGTGGACACCTGCTACATTTTGAAATGCCACTGGAAAGGGGTCGGAGGAGGTCCCCCAAAAGGAACAAAGGGGCCTCTACCTAGCCCTGGCAGGTTTTTGACTTATGCCACAGAGAGGATTTTTATGACATGTCAAAGAGACACACAAAGGTTTATTTAGGAAAGCAAAGATATTTACTTAGGCAAATAAGCAATAGAGCAAGATACATACTCAAAGGGAAAAAGAGTATGGGTGCTCAAGAGTGATGTATGTTTTGGGGTTTCAGGCTCTTCTATTTAAAGGAAACTTTGCAAATAGTGAACATGGGAAGTATGTAGGGGCTGTTGCCAGCCTGGAGCTCTATTTTCTTAGTCATGGAGCAGAGTGGGTCACGGTGGTCCAGTTCTTTCAGGATCCCTAGGTTGTTTTTATCCAGTGAATACATAGTGTTTGGACCCATATCATAAGTTTCTAATAACATTTTCCCTTGGCTTTATTTAGTCTAAATAAAGTTCATTGTGTAAAATAGTGATGTTGGTAGACGTTAATCATCTGGACTCAAATTCAAGCACTTTTTAAGAATTTAGGCCTAAAGGAACAAAGACTTGGGAGCAAAGGTGAGGGTGTCCATGGACCTTCTTAGATTTAAAGTTACAGTTTCTTTTCCTTTCTTTATTGATCTCTTTTTTACCTGTCCTTATTTCTTCTATATCAGTCACAGTGACAAAAAGCTAAAACAATAGTATTCTATTATATGGATAAATGTGGCAAATGTCATTTATTTTCCAAACAGGTAGTTGTAGTTGGATTGTTTCCAGATTTTTTTTTTTTTTTTTTTTTTTTT
>PVJS01038788.1:0-19219 GCA_004027185.1 Glis glis
ATCCTCCGGTCTCCGCCTCCCAAAGTACTGGGATTACAAGCGTGCGCCACCACGCCCGGGTTGGCCCTCTGCAACTTAGTGAGACCCTGTTTCAAAATAAAGAATCAAAAATAGGGCTGGGGGCGTAGCTCAGAGGTAGAATGCCCCTGGGTTCAATCCCCAGTACCGCAAAAAAAAGTCTCTCTATTTATAAACCATAAGTTTCTGTTTACTTTCCCTAGATGATTATCCTCAATATACCTGAGTTTGCCTCCTTTAGGTAAATAATTTCAATAGCATTTATTTATTTATTATTTATTTATTTGTACTGGGGTTTGAACCCAGGAGCATTATAACTCCAAGCTACACGCCAGGGACATTCTACCTTGTAGCTATACCCCCGATGTATTTTATTTATTTATTTTTTATTTGGAAACAGGGTGTCACTAAGTTGCTAAGAACCTCACTAAGTCATTGAGGCTGGCTGCGAACCTGCAATTTTCCTCTTTCAGCCTTCCAAGTACTGGGATTACAGGCATGTACCTAGCTCCAGTTCTTTTTTTGTTTTTTTAATTATGAACCAGGGTCTCACTAAGTGCTGAGGTTCTTTCTAAATTGCTGAGACTGGCCTCAAATCTGGGATCTTCCCGTCTCAGCCTCTGAAGTACTGGTATTACAGGGTGCACCACCACACTCAGTGCCAACTGCCTCTTTCTAAGGTAGAATTTTACAGCTTTAAATGTCATGCATGCATCAAGATATAACAAGAAACCTAAGTAGGAGAAACAGGATTCTGGTTGCCTGAAACTTGACACTTGTCCTGTCTATATTACTAAGGAAACACATAGCTTTTCCCGCCCTCAATTGGGGTTATAATGGTAGCTTTTCATGTGATTATCTTTTTCATAGGCTTTAGTCAAACATTGTACAGGAAAATCACTAGTTAATGTAAATGTTCCTTTCTCTTTAGATAAAAATAATCAGTCAACTCTGAAAAGCCACAGAATGTTAATAGAGAGGTGGGGAACTTTTAGCAGATAAGTGATTCCCCATTAACAATGTGTCCTTGATGCCATTTCCAGACATTTTCTCTCTTGAATTTTGCAGCTTGCAGATGTTTCTAGGGGAAGCTATCAACAGGATTATCCTTTCAATATACAGTAGTTCCATAATACCTTGCATGTATTAACACAACTTAATCATAGTCTGTATATTTCAATAGGTGAAGAGTAAATCCATATATTGTGACTTTGATGTCACTTTGATAAATAGTGTAAGCTATGACAACTATTCTATTTCTTAGGGACTAAAAGCAGGTGCTGTGATTTGAGAATATAATATCCTTATTATCAATTATTGCAAGTCAACCATAATTTATTTAAGCCCACTAAATTCATATATGGTGGTCATCAGAATGCTAGCTCTGAATATATTTTGATGTATGAACAACAGTTTTTAGCCCCTGAGCCATCTGTTGAAATAAACTGTGTAGTCTCAAACCTGGTTTGTTTCATTCTGTATTTATAATTTTCTAAACTGTTTTCTTTTGTATACCAGTAAAGCTTTAAAATGTATCTTACTGATTGTGATGATCAAATAGAATCACTATCTAAACTTCTCTATGTTTGTAAAGCATGTCTAATTTTTCAAAGCTGAATTATTCTGTCTCATTTAATCTTCACATCAGCCCATGGAGGTGAACTGACGTATTATAAATAAAATTAATCAGTGGTCAGAAAAAACAAGTTGCTTAGCCACGGTCAGCTTCTGAGTGGCAAAGCGGCCCCTTCCTGTTCCCATCCCAGCATTCTTTCCATCAGTGTTACCTCCTCTAGCAAAGCACATCACAAAACTCCTGCACATATAACCACGTACAGAAAGGGTGGTTCTTAACGTTCATGTACCCAGTGGGCTTGATAAGTATGCATCAGTATGCTCCCCTTTCTCTAACGATACTGATTGTATAGGTTTGGGTTAGGTACTAGAATTGGCCTTTTCAGTGATACCTCTAGATTTTCCATGGCAAATGGACAGAAAACCACATGACATAGAATTTTACTTTAGGAAACTGCACTACAAATCTTTAATAGTTTACAAAATAGATCAAACCCAAAACTATGGTATTTGAGTGGAACAGGTACACTTAATTTGGGTAAATTTTACATCTATGTGTTCAGTCTGTAGTTTCATATGTAAAACTTAAGATAGTTGATATAACAAATTGTTCAAGTTTTCTCTTGACTACCTTATTCCATGACCTCAGTAAGTAGAGGCTGTATCCTTGTATGTGGCATATTCTTGAATGCCTGATGGCTGGAAATGAAATAGGCATTCTCTTTCTTCCTACTCCCTCCCACTCTACGGTGTAAAAATAGGTGGTATGAAGGAGCATTATAGTAGGATTTTAAATGAAAAGAAATTAGAAAAATAATTTTAAAATGAAAGCTGACAACATGCCTTGATGTACCTGGTGTATAAAATACAAATATTCCAGGCAAATGTTTTTTAGGTGCTTAAAAATTTTATGAAATGGGGGAGAAGGAAGCGTAGGCTGTTGGTTCTTACTAGCTCCCTCGTCACCATTCCTTCATTAGCTGTGTCCAGAGAGAGAGCGAAGAAAGGAAATGCAAAATGTATAAATGTATTTTTAGGAAAAGAAGAGAGTACTAGGAAATAACAAAGAATTCATTCTTTTTGGATTATTTAATATTTAATGCTTTTTCTGGTCATAAGTGAAGAAATGACCTCTACAATGTATTTTCTTTGCCTGAATTAAGCAGAGACCCAAATTCGTAAGTTTTAAAAAGAGAAGACATGCAGAATTCTACTTCCAGCATTACAGATCAAGCTAATCCATTTACATCCTCAATGAAATTGGTGAAAATGATCTAAAAAGCAAAAACAACCCCCCAAAAAAAACTCCAACCACTTAAAATCTCTGAAAATGACCATAAAGCAAATGAAGAAATGTATGCAAGGAAATCTATTAATACTCAATAAAAACGGAGAGAGTCTGATATTTCAACCAAACCTTACCATGCAGCACAGAAACTCTCAGCTAGGGTTTGGTGAAGAGCATAGGGTTCCTCTTCCTGCCAGCTATGATTTGGGGGACTGTGTTCCATGGAGGTGCAGAACATTGACATTTTCCATCCTGACCCAGCTACCTGTTACTAATGCTCAGTTTCAGGTGAGTGCTAATTTGAAGTGGAGGCCCTTCTTTCTGGCTCCCACGCAGGACTGGGCTCCACCTTCAACACTACCTTGGCTCTGGATTTCTTCCTTGGGGAGAACGGCAAGCTAAGGAGACTTGGGGCTCTCTTATCCACCATGTGTTTGGCTTTTAAAGTAGGGATGACACTGACAGAGAATCATGCCAATGCCCTATTCCCCAGCAGCAGAATCTAAATCAGAATTTTGTCTGGACAATGAAGCATCATTGAGAACTCCAAATTCTTCTCTAGTGGAACTGACTTTCTTTGCAACAGTGTGTGTGGGAAGTTCAAGTTTTGGGGCAGTTTCAAAACCTGTGACGTTGTGGTGAAAGGTCTTTGGGAGGACACTAATATTGGACAAATAGGTTAAACTGTAGGCCTGCTAGTTTCTCAGAAACAGGGAAAGATATAATGGAGAAGAACCACTGTAACTGAATTCTTCTTTTATTGCCCAAAAGGATGCAGGTTTTCTTCTCATTGGGTTCTTGTCTTCTAAATTAAAGAATAAAGTAAACAGACTATAAGATGGTGGGTATAGGAGTATAAAGATTTATTTTAAGTCAAAGAAAGATAGAAGACAAAACCAGCAAACCCAAAGGGAGAGGGGACCCTAAAAGAGAGTAACTATTGAAGTTCTTGGGAGGTGAACTTTGATCCCTTCCTGTGGTTCCCCATCTGCTCTTTTGTGATTGCCCTTTGCCCAGTTTCAATTCTTAATTTGAATCTCTATCTCAAAGGTCAGTGGGCTCTTCTAATCTCCTGGAACCACTCATCTGCTCCTTCATCCTTTTTTCTTTGATCACTCTTGGGACTAAATTTTTGTATTAACTTGCACTGTTATCCCTGCACCTATCAACTCTCCCTACCTCTGTTCTTTATACAGATGGACTCTTTTAACCCTTCTTGTTCCCAAGTCTTCTGCCCTGCCTCACCACCAGGGGCCAGAATACATCTCCAATACTAACCCAAGAAACTATCCCTTCCAAATAGTCTGAATTTGACTGGATAAATTTGTGATGCAAGTTATGTCTTAGGACACGTGTGTGTGTGTACACTGAACCCAGGAGCATTCTACCTCCAAGCTACATCCTCAGCCCTTTTTATTTTTTTGTTTGGAAACAGGGTCTCACTAGGTTGTTGAGAGTCTTGCTATACTGCTAAGGCTCTCCTTGAACCTGAGATCCTCCTTTCTCAGCCTCCCAAGTTCTAGGACTACAAGTGTACACCAGCCACCATGCCTGGCTAGGTGGTAAACAGTACACAGTTTGTGAAACTTAACAACTGGGTGTGATCAGATAACTAGGAGAGTCAAAGGGAGCCCTGACATACACTAGCAAATAACAATAACATAACTTAGAGTGGGAGCCAGTACCCAAGACTTGCTACAATGTTATCTAACATGTCCAATTCTCAACCCAAATGTTAGAAGATTAATGTAAAGAAACATGACCCAAACACTGAAGTAAAAGCAAGCAGCAAAAACTATCTGTGACAACAAATAGATATTGGATTAACAGAAAAAAAGAATTCAAAGTGGCCTTGTATATACATTCAAAGAACTAAAGGAAATTGATTAAGAAGTAAAGGAAGTATGATGACCATGCCAAAATATAGAATTTCAGTAGAGATAAAAACTATAAGAAAGAACCAAATGGAAATATTGGAGTTTAATATTGAAATAATGGAAATAAAAAAGTGTTACAACAGTAGATTTATAGGAGCATTACAACAGTAGATTTTCAGGAGTGTTACAACAGTAGATTTCAAAAAATGATTGGCAGATATTAACCAACGTGAATGAGAGAGAAAAAAGAATGAAGAAAACTAAAGAACCATAGAGAAATGTGGAACTAAGTACATAACATACTATAATAAGAGTGCCAAAAGGAAAGAAGTAAAAAAAATAATTCTTTTCCAAATTTATTAACAAACATTGATATATACATTCAGGAAATGCAATAACTCCAAATAGAATAAAATTTAAAAAGATCCAAAGCTAGAAAAGTCATACTAAGGATGCTGAAAGTCAAAGTCCAGGGAAAAATTATGAATGAAGCAAGAGAAAGGTGACTCATTACCTACAAGTGAACTCTATTATAAAGTTATAAGATGACTTCTAGCCAGCAACAATGTGTATGGAGCACATTTTTTTTTTACAAAAAGGAGATGCAATAAATTCAAAGAGGGACTTAACTCCCAAAGCACACCTATGTTTGAGTTACCACATTCCAGTATGATGTACAGTGTACAAGCATAACTCTAGCAGCACACAAAGGCGTGGCACAGCACACCCAAGGTATCGGGGTAACACGCAAGCACTAGGCACAAGGAGGAATGCCCAGGCATGATTAGCAACATTCAGGCACAACCATCTGGAGTCCCTAGCAACCTGAGGAATATAATTGTCAGCACCTGAGACTGAAAATTTGCAGCTTCTTCTGCCGAGGAGTCTTGCCACCTTGCCATTCTGAGCACTGATAATGAGGCTGAATGCTGGCTCGGCCAGCTATGCTGGTAGCCATCGCGCAGTTCCTCACCTTCAGTTCATGATGAGCACTGATTAAGGTCAGGCCTGAAGACTGGGACCAGACTCATGACTAACCCGGAACTGAGATCCTGGTAAATGGACTGCCAAAGTTGCTTTCCAGGTTGTACTAATCTCTCTATCTCTGCTCTAAAATAGAATAAGTTGTATAAAGTTTGCATGGAGTGTTAACGAATAAAGAACCTGTCTTTGTCACAATTACAATAAACATTCTTGAAATGACTGAGAACATAATAGAAGCCAGACTGCACTGTGCTAAACTAGTCAAAGTTCTCAAAGAAAATGCTGTCAACCAAGAACCCTCTGTCTATCAAAACTATCTTTCAAAAATGAAATAAAATAAGAGACTTTCCCAAATAAACAAAAACCAAGAGACTTTTAAAATTTTACACCCATCACACAAGAAATACTAAAAGAAGTTCTTCAGACTAAAAGGAAGTGAGCCCAGAAACTAATTATCATGCAGATGAAAAATAAAAGGTACTAGTGAAAAATAGGATAAAAATATAACGGGACAGGTAAGGCAGTATAAATGCATTTTTCTTAACTATTTTAAAAAGCAGTTGCATAAAACCATAGACCTCAATGGTTTTATACATCCACTCCAGGCCTAGGTGGGTGGGGGGTTGACTTCAGGGAGTCCCAATATACCAGATCTAGCCACTGGCCTCAAATATCAAACAGAAAAAAAAAAAAAGCAATGGTGAAGTAAGAAAGACATTTTATTCAGTACAGCAATACTAGATAAGACAAGGGAGATCAAGCATCCTTATCGCACATTGTAGGTTTCTGACCTGATCTTTGGGTTTAAATAGGGGAAGAATTGTTGCAGGGGACCAGAAGTAAGGATAGGTGTTCAGTCTTGGTCAATTGTGGTCTGGTTGATCATTATCTCAGGTCTAGTTCGGCTAGGTCCTGGAGAAGTTATCACTTTGAGACAGGGCAGAGGACCTAGAACAGGAAGGGTTAAAAGAGGCCATCTATATGAAGAACAGAAATAGGGAAGGTCAATAGATACAGGGATAACAGTGCAAGTTAATACAAAACTTTAGCCCTTTAGTAATCAAAGGAAAAAGGATGAGGGAGCAGATGGGTAAATCCAGGAGTTAGAAGGGCCCACTGGCCTTTGAAACAGAGATTCAAATTAAGGATTGAAACTGGTAAAAAGACATTGGTTCCTCAACACCCAAATCTGACCAATCACAAAGGACCTGATGGGGAACTGCAAGAAAGAATAAAAGCTCACCTCCCAAGAACTTCAATAATTACTCTCTTTGGGGGACCCCTCCCCCTGTGCGACGGTAGCTATTTTTGTTTCCTATATCTCCCTGGCTTAAAATAAACATTCATATTTCTATATCCTTCATTCATCAAAATTGGATTTGGACTTCATTCATCAAAATTCACTGGACAAGACACCAATAAGAGGAGACACCCTGTATCATTTTGGCTGCGCAGATGGGACAACAAGGGGATTAGTGAAGAAAGAATACAGTTACAACTTGAAGGGGCAATTCAGTTCCCATCATGAGATGATTGCTCCTGCTTATGGGGAAGCCTCAGTTCCAATCATGATACACTTGTTCCCACTTAGGAGGACAGGCTCATCATGGGGTGACTGGCCTATAAGGCTTGCTGTTCCTGGCAAGTTTAGGGCAATAACTGGATACTTCTAGGCATTGCTCCAGGGGTCTAGAACATTCTGTTGTAAAAAATCAGCAGGTGATAATCTATTGATTATAATGTCTGCAAATCTTGGAAATTCTTTAGTTACTCTTTTGGTGCCTTCAGCCTTGAATGGGGATGAGAGAGGTTAGTTTAGGGCTAAGCAATCTTTCATTACCAGATTTTAGGCAGACACTGCTTAAATGATTAACATGTCTACATACAGAGTTAAAAAGGAACATGACCCAAATTTTAAGGTAGTAAAAGAGACAGATACAAAATAAAGACAAAGATGCCAAGGTTTTATCCTGTTTTTAGTTAACTATCAGGCCTCTGTATGCCCAAGTGGAAAGTCAGTGCTTTTATCAAATGCAGCCTCTGAGTCTCTCTCTCTCTCTCTCTCTCTCTCTCTCTCTCTCTCTCACACACACACACACACACACACACACACACACACACACACTCTACAGTCATGCATCACTTGATGATGCTTTCTGAGAACTGCATGGTCATTAGACAATTTTATCAACATGCTATTAAGAAGTGTCCTTACACACCTAGATGGTAGGTCTACACACCTAGGTCAATCACTCTAGGTGGTCTCTTGATGCAATTAAGAGACAAGATAAACATAAGATATACAAAGCTTTTGGCTTAAAAACATGGGATACTGTTTTCTTTTTTTTTTTTTTTTGCAGTACTGGGGATTGAACCCAGGGGCGTTCTACCTCCGTGCTACATCCCCGGCCCTATTTTTTATACTTTATTTTGAAACTGGGTCTCAAGAAGTTGCGGAGGGCCTCACTAAGTAGAGAGAGAGACAGGGAGAGAGAGAGAGAGAGAGAGAGAGAGAGAGAGCTGAGGCTGGTCGTGAACCCTGATCCTCCGGTCTCCGCCTCCCAAAGTACTGGGATTACAAGTGTGCGCCACCACGCCCGGCTGGCATACTGTTTTCTAGTAAACATTTTTTATAAATAGGAGTATACTCTATGTTACAGTATACTCTATGGTACAGTATACTATATGGTAGAGTATACTCTATGGTACGGTAAATATATAAACCAGTAATATAGTTTTTATCATTATCAAGTATTATGTACTGTATAATTGTATGTGTTGCACATTCATTGGCTCTCAGTGCAGGAAGTTTGTTTGCACCGGCATTACCACATCCACATGAGTCAAGCACTGACCTATGAAGTTATGGCAGCTCCAACTCCAGAAGATAGGACTTCCTCAGGTCCATAATATATACATATATGACTTTAAAGTGAAAAGGCAAGGGTATGAATACCTGGAAGTAGAGATCATCAAAGATCTTCTTAAAGTCTGTGCCCCCAAAAGTGAATCACTTTATAGCAGTTCTGCTGCTATGGCATAAGAAGAATAAAAAGGACACTGATAATAGGGCTTATCAATGCAAGTCCTATCTGGATTTCGGCCGGACCTTGTAGTCTTATCTAAGGTCCTGTGTGTTTATTTTCTTTGTTTGCTTGTCTTTTGCTTGTTTGGTTTTCATTTTTGCCCCCTTTATGCTTAAAAGAGCTAAGAAATAAGGAAGGTCTACATTTTCTGAGTCTGTAAGTATTGATCTTGATAACCTGTCAAGAAATAATCAGGAAAGAGTCCTCATGATAACTATGATTTCCTCAAGATGAAGCTAATGTTGAGATCATCTTCTGAACATAATCTGATTGTATGAAGAAGCCCCACTAAAATATCAATATCATGTACTGCTTTATGCCACTGTAATATTACGATTTTGTTTCTCACGTATGAGCCTCTTTTCTCCTAACCTAAATGATAAGTCAGCTATTTTGTTTTTCATTTTACAAAGCTCAGAGAAAAATACTTTAAGTATGGTAGACACCCAAATATTTATCAAGCATCATTCTGTCTTATTTGCCATATTCTAAGTTGGACTTTTCATAAATCTGGATTCTGAAATATAGATAAATTTACATAAGAAATGTTGATGCTACACTCAAGGAGAGTTAAGTATACAGGTTCAAAACATGTTAGTTTGTTTCTCACCCAGAGGTTGGACTCAAATCTATTTTATTTCATTTATTTTCACCTCCCTTTGTTATTTATTGTTGTTGTGCCTCGGGCATAGTTATTAGGTCACTGAGTTTTGTTATGTGTTTTTCTCAAGTGGCAAAAGCTTCATCAGATCTAAAAAGTATATAAATGTATATAAAGTATATAAATATACAAATCTGGAAGCATATGTCATGATATTACTCATTCATCTCAATCTCTGTAAGTGCTATCTGAGGTCATTTTCTCTTGTAAATAAGAAATGTGTTTTTTAAAGAATTTTCAGTTATTATTTAAAGTATGACTCAAACTAATCACAAAATTTAAAGTATTGAGTGCTTATATTGGTTCCAAAACTTCAGGTTAACAAAAAATAAACTTTATTATTTTTTGAGTGAACAAATTTTATTTTATTCTAATTTTTAACTTTTATACTTCTATGGTGCGTTATAGTCTAAAATCACAATGTAATGACATCATAGTGATAGTGACATACATGCACACAGCACTTTGTGGGCTTTCCCTTGGCTCACTCCCCACCCCCTTCCCTGTACAGAGTATTGAGATTGACATTGGTATTCTCACATATGTATATAATGTCAATTGAAGTGATTCCTTCATTGATTCTCCTTTGCCCATCACCACCGCCCCCTTCCCCTAGACCAACTCCCTAGATCCACTGGGGTTTCTCCTCCATTATCTAAAGTCCATCTGGTATCCCAATTACTCCCTAGCTTCCACAAATAGGAGAAAACATATAACCCTTCACTCTCTATGACTGGCTAATCTCACTGAACATAATATTCACCAGGTCCATCCATTTTCCTGCAAACGACATAATTTTTTTTCTTTATTGCTGAGTAGAATTATATTGTGTGTATATCCCATAATTTTGTAATCGGTTCATCTGTTGATAGACTCTGAGATTGGTTCCATAATTTGGCTATTGTGAATTGTGCTGCTATAAACATGGATATTTATGTATTACTATAATATTCTGATTCTAATCCCTTTGGAAAGATACCCAGGAGTGGTATAGCTGGATCATATGGTGGAGCCATTCCCAATTTTCTGAGGACTCTCCACACTGATCTCCATAGCGGCTGCACTAATTTTCAATCCTTCTAACAGTGTAGAAGAATTCCCCACATCCTCACCAAAATTTATTGTTGTCTCACTTCTTCATGATTGCCATTATGATTTGGGTTAGATGGAATCTCAGTGTAGTTTTGATTTGCATCTCCTTGATTGCTAATGATGTTGAACAATTTTTTTGTTTTCTATAATTCAACTTAACTTTTATCTCAAATTCCTGTCTTTCATAGACAGCAGGAACTCATTATAAATCAATTTGAGGTAACTTCTTTCTCATAGTTTATTGCTTATATAATGTTATATCTACAAAAGTAGAAATCAGGCTAGAATGGGATGTTTTTCCAAGATGGCATCCTTTATATAGAATCTATGTAGAAATAGCCTTCTACTTTTGCATAGAGTGAAATAAATTTCCCCCAGCCATTGTTCCTGCTGCAAACATAGAAAAGGCCAAATTTATTGCCTTTTTAATAAAATGTAATTTTATTTTTATTTAATAAAAATGTTATTAAAAATAACATTTTTAAGACATGAAAGCTTGGAAGCAGTGATGAATTTTAATACTAAGGCAGGACCTTTCTGAGGTGAGCTGATAATTGTGACTGTTTTCTTCCCTGTGTGTATTTGCCAATTCTGAGTACAGGCCCAAGTTTGTGCCTGACTTACAGAGTCTACTGGAAGAAAAGAGAGATCTGTGAGATTTTAGAGTGAGTGTAGCTGACATGACAGATGAGAAACCTCAATAGTCCTAGAGTCAGAGCCAAGTTCTCCATGGGGCATTTGCTGAACTCTGAGGCTTCACATAGGAGCTTGAAAGCTATGCTGAGGGTTTCTAACAGGAAGATCTACATCTCCCATAATTCCATGATGCTTAATAGATAAACATCCATGGAAGGAAGGTTCTTACTGAAAATAAATAGTGGATCAAAAGAACATTCTGACCAGATTTTAGGATTCCAGAGAGAGACCAGGCGTGGTGGTGCACACCTATAATCCCAGTACATGGGAGGCTGAGACAAGAGGATCGCAGGTTTGGGGACAGCCTCAGCAACGTGGCAATACTCTCAGCAACATAGCAAGACCTTGAGGTAGAGTACCTCTGGGTTAAATCCCCAGTACGACAAACACACACACACACACAAAAAAAAAAAATTCTAGAGGGTGATGTAATTGCATTCAATATCACAAGATGGTTATTGTTAATGTTACTGAAATTGGCAAGTTTATTCTAAAATTTATATGGAATTTCACATGGAATACAAAAGAAAATATATATGTTCATATATATGAATATTATCATATGGAAATTTATATGGAATAGCTAAAGCAAAAGATAATTGCAGGACTTACCTCTGCTACAGAACAAGATTTACAAAAAAAACTGAATTAAAAATGCATAGCATTTGTGCAAGCAAAATATACGTTCACCAGTTAAATTCAGTGTGAAAGGAATAATCTTTCAATAACTTAGAGAATCAAGTGAAAATGTTTATAGAAAAAATAAAACTTGATCTTTTCTTCATACTATACAAAAATTTTATTTGAGGTAGATCAAACACATTTGAAAGGTAAAAGAATAAATACTCTATAAAACATGACAATATTATTATTATTATCTTAAATGAAGATATTTCTTAAAGAAAATAAAAAGAGCACCATATAAGAAAATATTCATAAATTTGGGCTTCATTTAAAATACAAACTTTGATTCATCAAAAGGTAACAATTTTGAGTAAAAAAAGCAAGCTACATATAGAAAACCTACATATAGATGTCTGACAAAAAACTATTATTCAGAATGCATAAAATATTCTATATATCTACAAAAAAGATAAAAATTTTTAAGGGCAAAAAACTAACAGACATTTCTCAAATAGACTAATTTGCCAATTACTATATTTAATTGTCTAACAGCATTATTCATCAGTGAAATGCAGATTAAAATGGCAATATGATAAAATTACATCTTAAACAGATGTGTAAAATGAAAAACACAGACAACAGCAAGTGTTATCAAGGGATATGGACCAAATGGAAAGTTGATTACATTGCTGGTGAAAAGTAAATTTATAGGCACTGGACAGCTGATTGGCAGAATTAAAATAAATTTGTATATACTCTATGACCCTAAAATTTCACTCCTGTGTATATACTCTAGACAAATGAATGCTATTGTCCACTAGCAGACATCTACAATGATGCTCATAAACGGTTTTATATACATAATAATCCCAAAGTGAAAACAACTCCGATCCTCATAAATAGGAAACTGTGAAAAGATGTTGTGGTATATTTGTATAAGATTACAGTATACAACAAAAAAGAAGAACATTTTTTGGAGTAGAGAGCAATGTTTTACAATAGTTACCAACTGCTACACACAACACCACAAATTAATCTCTCAGACAAGATATGGGGAAAAATATAAACCAGACATTTCTGGCCAACCACATCATCTGTTTTCATTTATGTGATGTTCAAAAACCCAAAAATATGATCTATATTAAAAGATGTCAGTATGTGATAATGTTTGAGGGGAAGGGTGCAGAATATCATCTGAGAAAAGGCGTGAGAAAGCACATGTATTGTCAGAAATGATTCGTATTATCATCTGAATGGTGAGTGGCCAGGTGTAAACCTATAGCGTTGTGTCTTTGTGTCTGTGAGGGATTGGTTCCAGGATCCCCAAATACCCAAATCTGAGGATGCTCAAGTCCCTTATATAAAATGGCATAGTTTTTGCACATATCCTACTCACATTCTCCCATATACAATACAAACACATAAACTCCCCATTACCTTGTATGGTGTTTTATTATTCTCACACGACATTAATCAACTTGTAGTATGATCCATAGGGTCCTTTTAGGTCTTGAAACGCCCTTCTCTTTTCTATTGAGTTACATGAAATCATTCCTCTCCAGGGGTGTGGAAGGCTCTGAGAGGTACCCAAGACCCTCTATTCATAATGAAAACATGTAGCCATTTTCTGGCTTTTCTGCCTCACCATGTGCTTGACCAGAGAGCAGGGTTCATGACCCCTCAATTAGAGATTCCTTAATGATCTCCTGCTCATGGCTTCTCCTCTCTTGCAGTAGATAAGGATTCATTTTGTACTATTCACTTATGTGTTGTTCTTCCAAATCTATTGCCTATGCCCTGAGTGCTTTAAGTCTGAAGATTTAAAATGTCAAAGGCCTTATTTTCTTTCTCTTCTGATGTCACAGCCTTTCACAAAACAAAAGAGATTGCCTGGTTTTCTGAATAGGGTAAAGGGGCATGAGATATATATTTAATACATATACATATATTCTAATAGATAATAGTGAAATAATTTATCTATATAAATTTACAATCTTTTAAAAAATATTTGCAGGTATGATTTTATCTTTGAACTTCAAATTAAATGCCCCTGTGATCCTAAGTAAAAAAATTCTCCAATGTATATTTTCTCATCTATAAAATGTGTGCACAGCATATATATATAGATGTCTGCTTTGAGTAAAATAGTTGGTGTGTGTGTATGTGTGTGTGTGTTTAGGGATTGAACCCAGGGGCATTCTAGCTCCAATATATACCCCCAGCCCTTTTTTATTTTTTTGTTTTGAAATAGGGTCTCACCAATTTGCTGAAGGCCTCACTAAATTGCTGAGGTTAACTTCAAACCTGTGATCCTTCTGTCTCAGCCTCCCAAGTATTGGGATTACAGGCATGCTCTACGCTACCATGCTTGGCTAGCTGATTCATTTTTAAAGCTGCCATATGACCTTACAGAGATGCACATGAAGGTCAGGACAGAATGGGAGGACGAGGTCCTGTGCTGTACTGGCACAGAGGAGGTGCCACTCTTTGTAATATTACCAGAGATTTGATGATTGGGGAAGATAACCCTGGGGCAGTTATTCAAGAATCTCTTTGACTTGTAGATTTCAGGGCTGGGATTCTGAGTGCCTTCTAGTAGGGCTTTCTCACATATTAGAGGCATGTACCATAACATAGTATGGGGGAGGCTACAAGATATTAATGCAAATTTATTTATCCATGCAGCTTTTTGACCTACAGAACTCAGGGCTGGAATGCAGGGTGCCCTTTCCTCAGTTACGCATGCAGATAAATATCATGTACCATGAAGTAAAGACTGGATATTCATCAAAAATTGTTTTCTATTTCTCCTGGACAAATACTAGATGGCATTCTAGAGCTTCTCATCAAGGGGTTAGGTGCTAGTAGGTGGAATGTTATCAAAGTAATGGGTGCCATTTTGGGGTATGTCCCCCAAAACCTTTCTCCCACATATTTTGCTCCATGCTACTTCCCACACCCAGAAAATTGGAAAGGAGGTGATCCCTCTCACCCACTTTGAAATCATTTATGGAAGAGCCACAGAGCTGCAGAAAGCCTCTGTTCCAGAATAATTTTGTTAAACAGAGATGTCTCACTAACAAAAGGCATCTACCTGAGTCTTCTGTATGAACCACAAATGTACTTCTATTTGATTTGTGCCTTTATGCTTTGGAGTCTTTTAAACACAGCTGTTAGCATTACCCTAATGGAAAGGGAAAAACAATGATTAGAAAAATCTATACTTTTAGCTCAGATTTACTAGCGACTGCCTGAGTGGCCACAGAGAGCACGCATTTACTCTTAGGACTGGAATTTCCTCATTGTATTATGAGAATAATAGACCAGCTGATCTACCTCACTCCTTTCTGTTCCAACTTGGTAGGTTTGGGTATTTTATTAATTGTGTCAACAATATATCTTTGTATTTGCCATTGGTTTGCAGCTGTGTTTTTTTTTTTAACTGAAAACAATTTCCCATGAAGTTTCTAGGAAAATCTGTTCACTACTATTGGTTAAAAGTTTAAGCAATTGCTTGAGATACAGGTTCACTAGTGAACTGTCTTTTTCTAATCAGCTAAGGTCTATACACGATTAGTATATTTATAAGTTTGTTTTCATATCAATAGGAAGATAGTACCTATTCATCTGAAGGAAAGCAACAAGAAGATGTTTCCATTCTAAAACTATTGCTTCCCTTGCCCCCTGCACTCTATAACAATAAAGAACAGTGATTTTGAGCAAAACCTTCCTATGCCTGGCTTCTGCAAAAGGACATTTATATTTATAAAGTTTGAATGAAAATGACTTGACTATTTTGATTTATGTTAGGCTCCCAAAATAAATTTTTCCTTTAAGGAAAACAATAATAACAAAAACAAAAACAACCAAAGATTGCTCAAATCTCCTTTAGCTTATGTCACTAAAACAATGGTGGAATGCTTCTTATTGAAGTGTAAGATTTCTATGTGTATTATAATTGACTGCATGTGTGCACAAATACATGTATATCAGATAGAGAGGCGGTGTTCCACCTTGAGCCTCATTCTGTTTCTCTAGGAAGATTTTTCAATAGCGTTTATGTTACCTTTGCACTTATAAACTTCCAATTTCATACACTATAACTCATTATATTGGATTCATCCGATCTGATGATTAAGCAGTCAGCATTGTTTAGAATATATTAAGTATTTTTAACTGTTCAACTGCATTATTCAAACTAATAATATAAGTAATAAAAGCTGTCTCATATGGGTTTTATAGTTATGTGTCCTTCGTGAGGCAAAAAAAAAAAAGCCCACACACTGCTTACAAATAGTAGAAGTGATGACTTTTATCCAAAGTACACATAGTTGACTGCTCGATGAGGTGACATTACTAGTAAAGAAACTTTACTGTCTACATTTTCCCATTACTTTTCTTTTTCAGAATCACTACATTTTTCTCTTCAAGTGCAGCTTTAGACATCTCACTGAGGACAATTGGTCATTCTTTGGTGTGCAAGTCATTCAATCTTATGGCCCTTAGAAATGCATTTAGCTCTCTTCCCTGGTCCCACAGAAGAAACATACAAAGCTTGACAAATAGCTGGAATCTGAGGAGTAGAGTGGTGATGAGTGTGGGCAATGGAACAAATTATTATGATTTTCTATATATTGTTAATTATTTACCAATAATTAGAGACAGCAGAAATACTTCCTCACATTTACTCAGACCAGAATAAGATATATATAATATATAAACATATGTATGTGTATATATATGTCTTATATATATATATATCTTATATATATATATATATCTTATATATATATCTTATATATATATTATTATATATCTTATTCTTATATATATCTTATATATATATATATCATATATATAATATATAAACATATGTATGTGTATATATATGTCTTATATATATATATCTTATTCTGATTTATATAAAACATGTATATATATGTTTTTATATATGTATATATGTTTTTTTACTCCAATCCCTTCTAATTAAGACATGGCAGGTAAATGTCTATAGATCCTTTTTTTTGGATGAAAATTGGGAAGATGAGTCATCCTTCCAGATAGCTTTTGCTGTTCTCTTATGTCTTTCCAACTGAAATTTATTACAACTAAATTGCATCATTGAGGTCAAATTTCACATTTTTAACTTGTGAATCTCTCTTCTTGATTTAATGAAAATATATCTCAACTTTAGGGCAATATTCACTTCTGTAAATTTATCTCTTGCTCTAGCTACAAAGAAAACCTTCACATTGCCCAGTGTTATGGCAAAAGGAGAAGAATCCTTGAAATCATAATAATATTTATAAACTTAAAATTCATCCATTGCCTTTACATTAAATTTTCTGCAGATGATATATATGAGCAGAATAGTCGGAGTTTCAGCCTTCTGTGGAATAGAATAGAAGAAATCAATGATCAATTTCTTTAATTCTGTGGGCTGGTGGGGAACCTATCTTTAACTGTCAGACCTGTTGCCACCAGATGGAAAAGAACAATAATTCCAGGCCTCGTGTTGTTTCTCTCTACTATGTAAGTTATTAGAGAAGCTGCTTTGAAGAAATATTTACTGGATTCCTTCTAAAGGATGGCAGTTCATTTCTACGAATTCTCATCAAACAGAACATTTCCTCTTCGTTCTGCACTTTGTAGCTCTCCACGAGCTCATAATAAGAGAAAGCAAATAGACATCATTTGCTCCTGCAAAGTCTAAAGTCACATCACCATCAGTCACAGCCATGCGGCAGATGCTCCCAGAGGAAGATAAATTAAACAGGAGGAGGAAGCACATGACTTCAAGACTCCCATGACTATCATCTTAAAGTTTTACACCAAATTAACTTAAAACAATTTTCACTGACACTTCAAAATATATCTTTGACTTACAATCTACATAATTTTATATTCTTGTACAAATCTTACTATCTAATTTTACACTCTATTTTTAATTACAAACCAATATATGAACATGTTTACAAAGTCAAATAGTGTAGAATAATATAAAATTAAAAATCTGTGTTTCTATCCCTAATATTGCAAATTTCTCTCCCCAAAGTTAATGGATTTAAGCAGGCATGTTGTTGATTTTTCTATGTTAAAATAAGACATAATGTTAATCCTTTATGTGAATACAAATAAGTAGGTTTGGGTTTATATAAGTAATTTTAGATTAATACAATATGTGTATATAGCTATGTATCTTGCTTTTATTTGTCCTGCTCCAAGAACAATTTATCTATAGCTATGTTCAAATAGACATCATGATATGTCCATATTTCAGTTAACTCAGTTGGTCATATTTTTCAACTAAAGGGGTACAACTTCCAAATTCATAGAAGACTGGATAGATCTTAGATTTTAGAATCAGAAAATGGGTTTAGATTCTGGCTTCAGCATGAACTGACTTTGGATAAGTCATATAACTTGTTCAATATTTTATAGCTCTCTCTTCTCTAATTTCATCATGTTTGATAATATCCTGTTTCCAAGGATGAACCCAAATGCTCATTCTTCAATGACTGGATCATTAAGTTCATAATTCCTTTTCTTTACCTGTTCTCCTATGCTTTACAGAAATACCCTGATTTAGACCCTAATAACAAATAATGATACTATAGATCTATTTTTGAAGTTTTTCTACTTATCAGAATACCTTGGATATTATTAACTAGCCCAAAGATTAATAAATATCCACTAAACAAATGATTGGGGAAGTAAAATAATTTAATCATTGAATCCATTCAGCTACTAGAGACCCTGTTGATACATCTACCACATAACCAGATAAATCCACTCCTAAAAATGGTTTTCAGTCTGAAAAGCACTATCTTCTACTGCGTTTCTGCTGCATATATCTAAAGGAGGAGTGTCAGGTGCAATTTCTGAAGTAAATATAGATGTAATTTGATTTTTATTACTTTGTCTTATGATAATATTTCTCTATTAGAATTCAGGGCACTGATACAACCTCAATTACTTTCCAGGGAGTGGTGCCCAGTTTTACTGACTCTCAAATGTGAAGCTGCTCTGTAAGTTTATAAGCAGGAGCTCCAATGTTCCCAGTGGAAGCATCGGGATCCCTGCCTCTTCAGGTGGCGATGGGCATGCATAAGAAAAAAATTTATTTCCATTTTTCTGCATATGGTTAGCCAATTTTGCCAGCACCATTTGTTGAAGAGGCTATCTTTTTTCCAATGGATGTTTTTAGCCCCTTTGTCAAATATCAATTGGCTGTAGGTATGTGACTTTGTTTCAATGTCTTCTATTCTGCTCCATTGGTCTATGTTTCTGCTTTTGTGCCAGTACCATGCTGTTTTTA
>PVJS01038789.1:0-19219 GCA_004027185.1 Glis glis
ATAGATGATAGATAGATAGATAGATAGATAGATAGATAGATGATAGATAGATGTCAGACACCCAACACATAACAAGCCCCCAAACAAGAGCTGGACAAATAAGAAACAGCTTCCCCAAACCTGAGCGAACCCCACTAGCTAAAGACCCCAGGATCCAGAGACCTGGCAGAGGCCACCTTTCTCCATCTCTGGTGTTGTGATTTCTTTATTTTATTCCCTCTAAGGAATCCCAAGGTTCTTTACAAACTTTAAATTACCCAGGGGAAACGAATCCTCACAAGCAAGAAAGCAAAATAAAGCGCCTCCACCAAAATAGATTCCCTCCACCTCCCTGTCGGCCTCCCTCTCACCTAAAATAACTGCACGGTTAGGTTAGGTCTGCTAAGGAGCCCTGCGCACGGTAACCAGGAGGGCTTCTTTGGAGAACTCCAGAAAGTGTTTGAAAAAGGCTAGTACCGTGACACGCGTCGCTTAGAATTCAAACCCACTTGGTGCACTTGTAACATTCTCCCGCCACCGCCAGGTCTGGTCTTGAGGGCCGGTGGGGCTCTGGATCTGCTAGGATCACACCCGAGTATTTGTGGTTACTGGTCTCCCCTGCGGAAACAACGCCCACCGGCTAACTTGACTTTGCTGAGACCAGAGTTCAAGCCCGAGGGGCCGCGAGGAGCCTTGAGCTGGGGTGGCAAGGCCGGTCCCTGCGGTGTGTTGGAGATGTAAGTGGAGATGAGCCCGGTCTGTCAGTTTGCAGGTTGCGGTGGGTTAGGGAGGAGCCCCTGAACCTTCTGGGCTTCCCGCCGCTGGCCAGTAAGGGGCGCTGTTGATTGAGAGACTGTGGCTGGGGGACGTGTAAAGAAGGGACCAGAGGATGTGGCTTGTGCTCCTGGTCCCTTAGAAGCTGCACTTTTGGGGAGATGATCTGATGAGAACCGGAAAACTCGGACAGGTGGCTTGGACCTCAGCAGCCTCGCCCGGCTGGGCAGTGTCTGATCAGACACCCACGGCGAGGGCTGCCTGCTCTCCCGCACCACCCCTCCTCTTGGTCAGCAGCCTCTTACCCCCCAAGAGCACAGAGGGCTCCAGGCCCCACACACGGCATGACTGCGGTGTGGTGGGATCCAGGCTGCCAACTGCAGCTTGCTAGTTTCATTTCCCTTTTCCGTCACCTTTATGTCCACTGATCTCTGACAACCCACAAATCCCATCCTGGTTTTTTTCTTTTCCTTTCTTTGTGGTCTTGGGGATTGAACCCAGGGATCTTCTACCTCCAAGCTACACCTCCAGCCTTATTTTATTTTTTTTTTATTTGGAAACAGTCTCACTAAGTTGCCGAGGGCCTCGCTAAGTTGCTGAGGCTGGCCACAAACCTGCGATCCTCCAGCCTCAGCCTCCCAAGTACTGTGATTATATATGTATGCCTCAACACCTGGCTAATCCCATTCTTTTTTGCAATTGCTGTCACTACTGCCCTATCCTGAAATCTACCAAGCACTTAGCTTGATAAACCACTAAGATAGTTGACTAAAGTCCTCAAGGTGTGTGAGGAGGGGTGGGGGCAGAGAAAGGAAAAAAAGAGGAAGAGAAAAGAAGACAAACACTCTGCACTGCATATGTATCTCACTTGGGATGGGACCTATACTTGTAAATGGATACTATAGAGTACGTATAGCCTCTTTTGAAATCTCCCCGGCCCCATTTAGCCTAAGTTCTTTTTTGGTGGGGAGGGGGGGTGTACTGGGGATTGAACCCAGGGGCATTCTACCTCTGAGCTACACCCAGCCTACGTTGCAGAAGGCCTCACTAAGTAGCTGAGGCTGGCCATGAACCTGCGATCCTCTTGTCTCAGCCTCCCCAGTACTGGGATTACAAGCGTGCGCCACTACGCTAGGCTCGTAGCCTGAGTTTTAAAAATGACATGCCTCTTTGTGCTGAGACAGAGGCTGGGGGTGGTATGCCCGAAGGCAGGAGCTTCGGGCCCGGGCCTGTGTTCATAGTAGGACCCTTAAAGACATCCTCAAGAAAGGGCTATAGAAGTGCAAATTATTAATAGACACCATCCCAAGCGATGCTCACTTAAAACCCTGATGGCGGCAGATGAGACAGTGGGGGCTTCTTGTATGTACTTGCATTGTTCCCTCCGACAGAGGACCACACCAAACATCAGATATTTGAAAACTCAGAATATTTGCATTTTTATTTTGCTTTGTTTTTATGGGTCAAGCAAGGGAACCCTAGTTTTAAGGGAAAGGTGAACTTTTTTGTGAGCTGGCAGGGAACAAGTTAAAAAAATAGAGCTTCCCTCACATCTATTTTTGAGGTTATATTTAAAGATAAAAAAGGCCCTATTAATATGCAGATTTGAATATCCATTTGCGAAGAACAGAGTTATTTCGGCTGCTGTATGGGAATCCTTTTTGTATTTGTATCTTTGGGGGTGGAAGGTCCAGCTGCCTCTTCTGAGATTGCCCATAACTCTTCAGATGTCAACAAATCATTGAAAAGGGTCAGAATGAGGGAAATGAAAGATAATTATTCCAGCCGTGGAGAGCTACTTTGAAAGTGAATAGAATCTGTCAGATTGTCTTTTGAAAACAGCAGTAGCCTGCTTGTCTTGGACATATTAAATGGATATATCTAGAGTCCAGTGAGGTTGTTTGAGATGGCGGTAATCAGCTTAAGTTGGTTTTGGTGGAAGAGAAAAAAAAAAAGGCACTAGAAACGGGGCAATTACTGAGTTGTCCTGGAACAGCCGCCCTGATATGGTGACGTAGGATTTCTATTCAGTTCTTTCAAAAATGGAACCTTACATTCTTTGTGAATGAATACAGAGCAAAGTCTATGAGGACTTGGGAGTTTCCAGATGGGGTGGGTATGAGGTGGCGGGGAGCCTTGAAGGCCTGGGGTACGTGCACACTGGGGACAGGGGACAGTTCAGTCTCCTCCAGGGACCTGAATCAGAAGCAGAGGACACAGAGAAACTGAGGCTGCATGAGGTGGGGGAGAGATGAGCTTGTATCCAAAACGAGACCCACACAGCTGAGCCAGGTCCCAAGGTGGTGGCGTAACAAGGACACGATTTTGGACACATGCATCTTTATATAGAAGCCGGAGCTGTTCCCGCTTCACCTACCACCAGGCTAGAGTCTGGGGAACCGGAATTCATCAGTTTGCGGAAGAAACATACTTCTAATAAAGGAGGACCAGGAGAGGCCATGCTAGGCCTCCCTCCTTCCGGGCCTCAGAGCAGACCGCAGGTGCTCTCGGATCCAGGCTGTGCATGCATGTGATCTCCAGGAGGACGGCCAGTCATGACAGATGCATCTTGGACTTGGCCCCAGCACCAGGTCGCACTGAAGTGTTCAAAGAATTTTTTTGCAAGCCCTGCAGTTATTCTGTGACTAGTGCAACTGTGTTTTCATTGTGTTTCTATGTTAGGAGAGTGTGCTGCCACTGAGCGACACCCCCAGCTCCAGTCACATGCATTTGTAAGCTCTCAGTCAGCCCCGACATGTTGGCCTAGTCCCATTGGTTGTAGGATTTTCTTTATTTTGAAACAGGGTATCACTAATTTGCCAGGGCCTCACTAAGTAGCTGAGGCTGGCTGTGAACCTGCGATCCTCCGGTCTCAGCCTCCCAAGTACTGGGATTACAAGTGTGTGCCACCACTCCCTGCTTGTGGGATGATTGGTTGGCTCCTGGACCTGTTGGTGCATTCATTCCCTCCCTGGGAGGGTCTGTCCCTGGAGGGCTCAGGTTTCAGAATCCTTCCAAAAGGACTCTGAATGCCAGGATCCAGTCTTGGGAGATGAGGAATCTCTGGCCATTGCTGTACCTGGACTCTTCTTTTATTGGTCAATGATGACATCATCTGGGTGAGTGAACCCTTTGGTGGCAGCTTCATCAGGGCCCTGGGCTCTGCTCTGAGCATCCAGAGCCCAGGTTCTGCATGGCCTGGCCCCTGTCAGCAGCTAGCCACTTGATCTCAGGCAAGTCATTTGCCTTGAAAGGCTTTAGGGCCTATTTTTTTTTTTTTTTTTTTTTGGTATTGGGGATGGAACCCAGAGGCCTTCTACCTCCAAGCTACATGCCCAGCCCTATTTTATTTTTCATTTGGAAACAGGGTCTCACTAAGTTGCTGAGGCTGGTCTTGAACCTGCGATCTTCCTGTCTCAGCCGCCTAAGTACTAGGATTACAGGCGTGCACCACCACGCCTGGCCTTTAGGGCCATTTTGAATAAGAAAAACTGTGTTTCACTTTTAAGGTGATGCACACGAGTTTGTTTACACGGTGAGAGTCAGGCCTCTGTTGCTCATTTTCTGGCAAAGTGCCACTCAGTGATAAGCTTCAGAGTCATAAAACTGTGGCCAGAGCAAGGGTGTGGGCCAGACTGCCCTTGTGGCCATCACATTCAAGGCACAGGAGCAAGGACTGGGTCTTGAGGGAGATTGTCTACTCGGGTCACCCATCTGTGCTCCAAGGCCAGAGAGGAGCAGAAGAACATCTTCCAGTAGGAAATGTGGGCACAGGAAGAGTCTCTAGCCCTCCTGTCTGTTGCACACGGGCTGGGAGGGGTCTGCGCCCCAGTCCGCAGGACACCGCACCTGCTCCTGGTTAAGACCCTCACTGCAGGGCAGAAGGCGTGCATCTGTGTCCCCCTCTGCTGCAGGGCCCCGGCATTCCTGCAACAGCGAGAAGAATTCGTGTAGGACACTTTTTACGTCCTGCCAGGACCATCTCATGAGGTATTGTTTCATAGTGGATCATGTATATGTCCTCGATTTTTCTTATTTATTAGGAATTTGTACTTTTGCACTGGTGGAAAAAATTTTTTCCAACTTTATCTACTATCTTGATCTTTAAGGGGAAAATGTTTCCAAAATGGAAAACAGGAGTGAGACAAGGAGAAAGTAAGATCTGGTATATTCAGGAAATATTTTTCCAAATACCCCACAAAATGTTCAAAAACATATAAGGAAGACTGACCTATTTGTCTGAGAAGCCGGATTATAATTCCACTGTCACTTTCCTAGTTCTGGGACTTGGATGAATGACTCAACTTCTCTGAGCCTCAGTCTTCCTCTCTATAGTATAGAGATGAGGAGATACACCTTTCCTTGTATATTATTCAAATTAGCATGTGCAGAAGCAGTTTGCAAACCATAAACAGTGATACATAGATTAAAGCATTGCAATTAATAATAAAAACAGGACAGACTGATAAAAACAACCAGTTGGGTCACCCTTGCTCTTGGCTACATCAAGTAATAAAATGGCTTTGGAGAAAGTGGCCTGTGCTTTCCAGGTCACAAATATCATTGTATGTTAGTCATGGGTGATGCGGTCATGATTTCCCTGGCCCCGTGGGCCCTCTGCACCTGTGAAGTGAGAGATCACTTCAGGGACCTCTAGGAGCAGTGCTGACCAATCAGAAGGGAGGAGAGTCTCTTATCTAGGTCTTATTGGTTTCCTGAGCTGCCAGTCATGGCTTGTTACCCACAGATCCATAATAGGCTTAAAAGGCCACCAGCTTCTTCCAGGTGCATTTTGGATCAGGTTTTTCTAACTAGGAAAGATGAGTGGGAGGGGCTAGGAGGTGTAGCTCAGTGGTAGAGCTCTTACCTACCTTGAACAAGGGCCTGGGTTCGAATCCCAGCACTGCAAAGAATAAAATAGAGATAATAGTATTCTTGTGGGGATTGGAATTGGAAGATTGAGAGAATTAGTTAAGTGGACACAGGTGAAGCAGTAAAAACGATGTGGGAGGCCAGTGGGAGGGGAAACAAATCGATTGTCATGAGAATTACTATGATTATTACAGCAACAAAAACAACAATGGCTACATTGATGGTGTTTGAATTCATGACACATGCCCAGCTCGTGTTACATAACAGGCTCTGTGTTGATGCTTTACATCAACACTGTGGTAGATAACACGATTAGCCCCATTTTACAGAGGGAGAAACTGAGGCCCAGAGGTATTAAGTAGCATAGACCCATAACTAGTAAGTGGCCAAAGAAGCTGTAGGCTGACCCCAGGGCTCAGGCTCTTGAACACTTCATTACGTGGCCCATATTGTGGATGCAGAGATAACAATAAATAACTGGAAATCATTCAAACCCCACAGAAAGGATAAGTCAAGTCATCCACTTCCTACGTGTGTGTGCGTGCGTGCGTGCATGTGGTGTGTGTACTGGGGATTGAACCCAGCTGCATTTTACCTCCTAGCTACACCTCCAGCCCTTTTTATTTTTTACTTGAAACAGGATCTAAGTTGCTTAGGCTGGCCTCAAACCTGTGATCCTCCTGTCTTAGCCTCCCAAGTACTGGGGTTACAGGCATGTGCTGCCACACCTGATTATATGATTTTTTTTTTTTTTAGCCATAGATGTATTATACCATCACGAGTCCCTCGGCAAAGGGCTTATTTTTTCTCTTTGGCTGTAACTCCCTCGGTCTTTGGCATCGACCTCTTCTCATAGTAGACATGCAGGAAGTTTTGCTGGCCAGCTCTCCCTTCTCCCTTATAAAGTTCATGTCTTCTATGCCAAGGAATATCAGCAGTCTGACAATGAACAGCGACCGGAAAATGTGGTTTTTGAATTTTGTATTATTTTTTAAAGTACTAAATGATTAATGTGTTTTTTATCTAAAAAATGCAAATACCACCAAAGAGCATGCTGTAAACATGGGAAGTTCTCCTTTTTCCATCTTCGGCAGAGCTTGATGTGCATTCTTCTAGATCATTTTATGTACAGATACATATGCATGTAGATATAGATATAGCATATTATACATATGGCTCCCCATCATTCTTTTTATTGAATGCACCCTAAGTTATTCAACAAGTCCTCTATTATTGGACATTTAGGTTATCCCCAATTTTTAATTTTTGCAAATAATATTATAATCAACCCCCCTTGTACATATATTTTTGCACACTTGAAGGGTTAGCTCAGTAGGATATAGTTCCAGAAGGGAAATTTCCAAGTCACAGGGTATAAATATCTTTTATCAGTGAACATTTAGATTATCCCCAACTTGTCACTTTTGCAAATACTTTAATCAACTTCCTCCCTTGTATATATATTCTTTGTACACTTGAAGGAATAACTCACTAAGATAAGCCCCAGAAGTGTAATTTCTGGGTGACAGGGTATAAATATTTTGCATGTTGATAGAGACTATCAAATTACTTTCCATAATTGTCGTTCCCACCCACATTGCCACCAACAGTAGTTGAGAAGTTGTGACTCTGCTCTCACCCCAAAGGTGTATTTTAAGTTTAATTACATTCCTATCCATCCTTAGCTGGGCTCCTTATAGGTCCCAGGATGCCTGGCCAGCATCAGTATGCATGGTTGAATCTTACTCAGGGAGCAACCGGGATTCATAGAAATAATGCCACTTCTATAATAGTTTCCACATTTAAGCATTAAAAACAAAAACAAAATAATAAACTCGAGAAGCAAGGTGGAGATGCATGCATATGTACTGAATATTTTACATACAAATATATATAAAATCTGGAAGGTTTTCCATATAGACATTTTCATTAGCTTTAATATTCTGGAAACATGTTAAATTTCTCCTGGAAAAGTCTGGAAGAGTCGCATAGATGGTAGTCAGAGCCATCATGTCCTGCCAAGTTGATTTACATGCCTGTTACAAAGTTTGGACAGGTAAGAGCCCAGAACGCTGTTTATAGTTGGCTACATTTGGAATGTGTGGTGTAATTGCAAATAGTTCTTCCCCAGGCTCTGGATTTAGATGGTGTGAGCTCAACTAACTGGTTCTAAGAAAAATCAGCTTTTATGAATTTTAACCAAAAAGCTTCATTTCTAGAAAACCACCTGTTGTAAGTGCAAAGATCATTCTCAAATTAATTGCAAACAATTGAAATCTTGGGACTGACTGGAACTAAGCAAACAAGTCATTTTAAGCTCTCAAGCCATACCTAAGACTTTATACCTAAGATGTGGCAATTGCGTGTGTGCTTCTCATATTTTTTTTATTTTTTTTGCGGTACCGGGGATTGAACGCAGGGGCGTTCTACCTCTGTGCTACGCCCCCGGCCCTATTTTTTATACTTTATTTTTGAAACCGGGTCTCACGAAGTTGCGGAGGGCCTCACTAAGGAGAGAGAGAGAGAGAGAGAGAGAGAGAGAGAGAGAGAGAGAGATAGAGAGACAGAGAGACAGGGAGAGAGAGCGCTGAGGCTGGCCGCGAACCCGGATCCTCCGGTCTCTGCCTCCCAAAGTACTGGGATTACAAGCGTGAGCCACCACGCCCGGCTGCTTCTCATATTTTAAGAAAATATGACAGTCGTGAGAATAACTGAATAGACAGTTTTGGCCAGTTTCATGCCGCATGAAGAAAGTTCCATCTCAGCAATAGAATAGAGGATGAGTCAACTTGTGGTACGGTTTCTAATACAACTTTGCCAAATAATTTGGGTTTAGGCTAAATTTAATGATGTTAATAAATACTCCTATCATCAAGTTTAAATGTGCATTTAAGTGAATGACCAGTGCCCAGTAAGCTACTAAAATTCCAGGAGTTACAGAATAGATGTTACCATTATGTGTTATCATTACTGTTATGGATACCATTTATTAAACCCTTCCCACATGCCAGGTATTATATAAAGTATTTCTCACCCATTTTCCAATTATGCAAAAAAATCCCTTTTTACAACCAAGGACAGCTGCTGAGCAGTTGAGTGATTTGCCTATGATAGGGTTGGCAAATATTTACGTAGGAATTCAACCCTCCTCTATCTATCCCCAAATGTGGCATTTTTATCACTGTGTCATCACCTGGGGTGACTCTGGCTGCAAAATGGTCCAGTGCTTGTTGTATTCAGAAGCATTTAGGGATCTTATTTTATGAAACATTTTATGTGCAAACTGTTTCATGCACAAGGGTGGGTCAGGGATTCTTGCTCTAAAAAAACAAGACTATAACTGGGCATGGTGACGCATGCCTGTGATCCCAGTTTAGAAATAAAATAGGGCCTGTAATCCCAATACTTGGGAGGCTGAGACAGGAAGAGCACAGGTTCTAGACCAGCCTCAGCAACTTAGTATGAGACCCTCAACAACTTTGCAAGACCTTGTTTCAAAATAAAAAATAAAATAGGGCTGGGGCTGTATCTCATAGGTAGAATGTTCCTGGGTTCAGTCCCCAGTACCACACACACACACACAGTAATAATAATAATAAATAATAATAATGATAATAATTAGTAATAATAATGATAATAATGATAAGGCTGGAGTGTAGCTCAGTGGTAGAACCCTCTGAGTTCAATCCCCAGTACCACAAAAATAAATAAATACCAAAAGCATAAAAACAGGAGTTGGACCAGGTGGAATGCCTAAGCCAAGCTGGCTTTTGGGTCTGCTCATCATGCCTTTATTTCTGTAATGAAATTTTCCCACCAAACAGCAGCACAGATGCCTCGGTAGAGGAGCCCGCACTGGGTCTTTTCCGGAGAATGACACTTCTTCCATTGAAACGGCCTCTTTCTTCGACAGTGCTGGGGAGTGAGTGTGTGAGTGTGAGCGTGTGTGTTTGTGTGTGTGTGTGCGCGCCTTGTGAAGCAGGCATTCAGGTGGCACAAGGCTGCAAGTGACTTGTTGGGCTATTTGTGAAGAAACTGGCAAACACGGGCCTTCTCCTGGCAGGGAGGAGAAAGGGCCACTTGTTTCTGAAATCCCAGCAAAAGGGCCGGTGCAGGTGGGCTCCATCAGCGACACGTTGTTGGAAGCGGAGGCTGCAGGTGCCGCCTCTGGAACATGGACGTGTGCTTCCTGGGTCCGGTGTGGGAGAAAGAGGACTGCCAACCCCCAAATAGAACCTCACTGTTGTCCCAAGGGTGAATGAAAAAGATGTTTCAGTGCTGTGGACGGATCTGGATGGTTTACCACGGAGGACAAAAAGTCTCCTATAAAATTCCATTTACATAGTCCTATCTCATTTGGGCTTTTGGTGAGCAGATTCAATTGTGCTGGCGTCCCCTGTGCAGTGTGATATCATAGCTTCAGAGGAAGGCTTTATTTCGAGGTCACACTAGTTTGTCCTGGGGATGTAGTCATTTTTTGTGTCACGGACAATGTTTTACTGTGGAGATATGAGCCAGATGGCCCAGACACTTGCAGTCCAGAGCGAAACAGTGTCTGTATTGTTGGGGAATAAACAGAATCTATTATGTGCTGCTCATGAAACTCTAGTGCCCACCACTGTTTAGAGATGAAGTATTTAATAAATTGTTGGGTCTCGCTTAAAGAACCTGTAAAACAACATCTCACGAGGAGGTGGGCCTCCCCAAATATAAATCGTATGTGTTCTTAAAAACAACAGCTTTCTTTCCTCCCCGGTCCCCTCCATCTCTCCAGGGCATTCACTCTTACAGTAGCGGAGGCTCTGATTTTTGTTTCTTTCCCACCGCAATCCATATGCTAATATGATCTGTAATCCTTGCGCTGGGTCTTGGGGGAAACAACACGAGGCTTGTGATCAGCCTCCGCCAACTTTCTCACCCCCTCTGAGAGAACCGGGCCACCTATTTGTCAACACCCAGCGGCACAGTGGAGCCTTACAGGACCGCCCCGTGTGGCGCGGAAATGCAGTTTCGGGATTTGCTTCCTCCCTCCTGCCTGTGATTATTTCTGATCCTCTGAAAATAGGGGATGCAGTGTCTGGCGAGGTCCTCTGCATCCTGCATTGACCTCCCTCGGGTGGGGGGAGCTGCCCGCTCACCCCAAAAGACATCCTCCCCATCAACAACAGCAACAACAACAAGGCAACCTGGAAGGGTTGCAAAATATTTGTTTCCCTTGGAAGAATGAGTTTAGAGTGTCACTTTCTTCGCCTTTACCACTATTTGCCCCTCTCTCTCTCTCTCTTTCTTTTTGTTCCTAGCACACATCTTGTCTTTCTAAACGAAGCACGCTTTCCCATTTAACTTCGCCCAGCTGTGGCTAGGTCTATTGCAATGTCAGAAGTATTCATTTCCTGCTTTAATTGCAGCCAAAGCCAACCTTGACTGGCAAGGAGAAAGCCACTGACAGGTTTGGGTTGTGTCCAGACCTCCTCAGACTTTCTGTCAGCCAACTGTCTGACAGTCTATGCAAATGCATGCAAATGCAGGGACACTGGCCTAACACCTGCAGAAAGTGACCATCTCCACTCAGGCTGGCCTCCCCTGGAACCGGGGGTTTTGAAATGCTGCTTGGTCGCTTTCTGTCAGTTTATTATGCATTTGTCAGCAGAACATTGGGCTGATAAAAACACTCCTCTTTGTCCTGAAGAGCCGCAGAGCTCCATGTGGAGCTGCGAGTGCCAGGAATGGTGGGATGGCTCCTGGCCAGCTCTTGTGAATCCTCCCCTCTGTCCCTCGGACCCGAGTGGCAGTCTCCGAACTCTTGTGGGCTTGCCCACAAGGAGGAAGGCCTTCTGTTTCCCTGGGTGTAAAGACATAATGTTGGTGGTGTGGCAACAGAGCGAAAGGCTGGCTCTCTCTGGCAGCTGGAACTTGGCGACTTTGAGGAATAATGTGTCCTGGATTTTAAAAAGCCAAAGCAAAAAATCTGCCCGGCTGTCAGAACTGGAAAGGGGGAGAGGGCCTGCCACCTCGAATGGGAATCGGATCGCCAGCCACACACACCACCTCCAGACTGTGGGAAGACGGCCAGGCGGTGGGACTCCGCAGCCACTGGCCGCCCGGCCATCTCAGCTCCCATCTGCTTGGGCCTTCGCGGGCCTCTCTTTAAGAGACGCAGGGACCAGCCAGTCAGCTGTTACCTTAAAGTTCTGTGCGAAACTGCAGAGTTGTGAGTCTGGCGGTTTTGAAGGGAAGGTGGATGGCCTAACTAGCCATCACAGTCCCACAGCTGGAGGCTGGATTCCAGAGTCTTCCTTGGGCCAGCGCTGAGGGACAGGAAGGAGGAACACTGCACACTAGTATCCTATGGGGTCCTGAAACACGGGCCACCAGAACTAGGGAAAGCATTTTGCATTTTTGTGTGTCTGCACTTTGGTTCTCTTGAAGAATGAGTCATATGAGGAATGGTTATACGAACAAAACGTCCAAATCCTGCCCCCCTAGGCCTTGCTACCTACGGCTTGTAAAGACCTTGAAACATGGGTGTCTTCTTGGGAATTTGTTGGGAATTCATTGGGAATATACACAATCTAAATATAGCACACTAAAGCGTGTCCTGGGTCTAGCTGTAGACCCAGCTCCGGCAACAGCTGGGGAGTGAGCAGGTATTGCTTGTAATCAACAGTTAGTGCTGGGGTGCAGCTCTGCGGTAGAGCGCTTGCTTAGCATGCACAAGACCCTGGGCTCAATGCCTAGCACCACACACGAAAAAAGAAAGAAAAACCAACTTAACTGATGTCAGTGGGGATATCAGTCCCTTGATCTAAAGAATTCATATTCCGAAATAGATTTTTTTAAACTAAAACACCATTTTGCCATTCATGCAACTTAAATAATTTGTCCACTCTTTCTTGTGCATTAAGAAAAGTGAAAAACCATGGTGGGTGCAGAGACTCTTGAAATGTTTGACTAGCCAGTCTTCTCCCTCTCTCGAAGAAAAATGCATATCTTTGTGCTTGCCGAAAGCTGCTCTTCTGGGGCCTGGCAGGAAATTTGGACACATGGCTTTGTAGCAGGCTTAATGGATCTCTGCTGAGAAGGAGCGGGTGTAAAGGAAACCCGGGTTTCAGAACTGTTGAACACCATAGCATTGCTTATCAGCACCATGATGCCGCCACGTGCTTGTGGAATCGGTGGATTTTCCAAACATTGATTTATGGCCAAGGGAGAAGGGGCAAGCTGAGCTCAGAGATGTACGGAAGATGCCTGCTTAGCACCCACTGTTGGGAATCTGCTATTACGGAGAAACTGAGGCACGAAAGCAATTCTTGATTATATCACAGTTTGCGCAATAAAGAAAACTCTAGGGGGTGGGGCTTTCTGCATATGAATGATAAAGGTGATTTGAATTAGAAATAGTAGAGTCTTCCAAAAGGGATGTAGACAGGGACAGGGTGCCCTATTTCTCTGAGACCGATATTGTCCATGGTTGTGGTAACATCAGCAGGGAACGAACGCCGGAATGTCGTCGGCCGAGGCTGCGGATGAATTTCCCAGGCCCCAGGGCCTGGCACAAAGGTGACTGAACCCCGCTCCTCTGCCCAGTGCCAAGGCAAGCCCCATGGATACCAGTTTTGTTTTACAGATTGGAAAGGGAGTTTCATCGTGCTAGTGATAATTCAAAATGTATGGGCGTCTCTTATTTAAATGAGCCCTCTCTCTGCCTTAAAAATAAGAAAGGTCAGAACGAAATAAAATGCTACATAAAGGAGGTTCCTACGTTTCTCTCTTGCTGGTTCTCTTTCCCTCTTGCTCTCTCTCTCTTTCTTTTAAAAAATAAACTTTAGAACCCAAGGTAGCTGTATTTAAGCAGCTTTAATGCCCTTTCAGGGCTGTGCGCGGGTTGTAGCCACTCAGGCAGCAGTAACTTTGAAAAAATGACCCGTCTACACCCAAACAATAACAGAATCCCCCTTTTTATGTTGGAAACGCCCACGGCTTTCTGTGTATCTGCAGACTCCCCACGTAGATGCAACTGTTTGACCAGCCTTCTACTGAACAACTTAATTAAGCAAAAGAAAACGTGTCAGTTTCTGCCAACCTCACAAAAACAGAGCTGTGGGGGTAAAAAGGGTCGGCCGAATTAACCCACATTCCTGAACGGGTTCACTAAAGCGAGGCCTGGCTTTGCGGCAATGCCAAGGGGAACCGTGTGGTGGATTGCCATTCAGATTTATCAAGACATATTGTTCGGTAGATCATACTGAACACAATTAAAGCTGCAATACCTCGGGGGCCTGCAGCTCGGGTGTGAGCTTAGCTTAATTTAAGGGGGAAAAAAAACTTGTCACGACACAGTGCCCACCACTGACATTCTGCACAGTGATGGAGACAAAACAGTTTTCTCCAACCATATGAAAACAGCAAGTTGTTTTTAGGTTTTTTCCCCCCTCTTTCGTATCCCTGCCCTGCCTCTAACCCCCCTCCCCTCTCAAAGAAAACACAGGCAATATGCAAAACAACTGTATACTCTGCATGCAATTTGTACTGGCCAGACCAAACCTGAATTTAATCCTTTTTTTTGTCCAGAGGGCGGAGACGTGTTCCTGCCTAAATCCTTCTCTGGAAGCTGGGAAAGCAGGGCCCCAGGAATCCTGTTTCCTAGCCAATTAAATTTAGTGGTTGTTTTCTTCCCCCCAGGCTTGGATTTTGATTTTGCTTCCTTTATGTGAAGCCAGGATGGAGCTTAGTGTCCCGCACTCTGCCCCCCACCTCCACCCCTGTCCCCACCATGGGAGCCTCCTGTGGTCACCAGGAAAAGCAGGGGCTTTCAGACGCAGCCAAAGGGAGTTGAGGAACGCTGCCCATCCACCGGGGAAGGATTGGATGGGCACCAGTTTGGCATGGAGGCCGTGAGATTGTGATGTTTTCATTTCTAATTATTTTCTCACTCTTTCTGTTGTCTATCAGTCTGTCTCTCTGTCTCAGTGTTTACATGTAACACGTCACGCAGCATTAGCCTATGCAAAAGCATCCTCCAGTTAGAATTACATTGTCCCGCTTTCTGGACTGGGAAAGAGACTTGGGCCAATCTTTAGTAGCCTGAGTTTGCAGGGAAGGGGCCATACCCGTGTTTGCAGGTCGGAGGCCTCCAGGCTGCACATCAGGAAGAAATGGGCTCTCTGATCCCACAGGAGCTGAAGCACAATGCTTTACTGTGGGGACAACCGGGGTTCCGATCTTTCTGGGCCCCTTGCTATGAGAGGAACCCTTTGATTAAGAAGCGTTTATACTTGATATCTGTGGCGGGTGTTCTTCTGTGTGGAAAAATTTGCAATGAAAAACTTAAACATGGCTCAATTACCAGGCTATATAGACAGCTTTTGTTTGCTCTGTTACTTGGGGGAAAGACATTTAACTATGACTAGATAAGCAGGCAAAACCTAGCCAGTCCCGAGAGGCTGGACAGAGGGACAAGTGAGGGGAGTTGTCAAGTTTGGCTTAGAAAATAGTTAATAGAGCCCTGCAAGATGCAATGTGCAACCTTTGCAAAAGTCTCTTCTAGCATCTTTTTAAAGCTTGTGACACCCACAGAAAACCGGTCCCCTCAGAGGCTTGAAAAACACAGACGCGTACCTGCAAATGATTAAAACCCACGTAAGACACGCATACAGCGGAGAACATCCGTGAAGACAGGTGACCTGGAGTTCGTCTCAAAGAATTATTCGCCCTAAGTATACAGATGTTGCAGCCAGATGTAGCACACAAAAGCCATCAGAAGTCAAAACCCAAGACAAGAATGGCTCATCTTTTAAAGGGCACTTGATTATCTATAGAAAATCATCCACATGGCTCGGTGGATGCATATCTGGGACCAGTCTATATTTCTAACTTTTTTCCCCTAAATAATTCAGACCCTAAAGGAGATTTTTCTTTCTGGTCTGAAGGATGAAGCTCGTCTGGTTGACACCTTTTGCAAACTACAGCCACTTGGTTGAGCACATCCCCCTAGAGGTACCTGTGCTGTCCAGAAATGGGTGTTCTGGGGCCTGATGGAAAATCTGAGCCGAGAGCTTTAAGGAGGCAGAATGCCCCAGGGACGCATCCTCTCCTTCGGGACTGGCACGCCAGCCAGCTGGGCCCCTTGCCTGGCCCTGTGTCCCTCCCGACCTTTGCTACAGGCTTCCTGCTGATCTCAGATGCCATGACTGTCCTTTTCAGTCCCCATGACAAGCCCATGGCCATGCTCTGTCCCTCTCGCCACTTGGAGCCTGGCTAGAGGGGTTCAAGCCCCCCCCTCGCTTCTCCTTCTTTTCCTTGTGCTGTGGATGGAACCCAGGGCCCCACACACTCTAAGCAAGAGCTCTGCTACCCTCAGCCCCTCCTTCTGGTGTGTGTGTGTGTGTGTGTGTGTGTGTGTGTGTGTGTTACTAGGGATTAAACCCAGGGGCATTCTATCTCCAAGCTACAACCCCAGCCCTTTTGTTAATTTTTGTTTTGACACAGGGTCTCACCAGGTTACTGAGAGTCTCACTACATTGCTGAGGCTGACCTCAAACCTGTAATCTTCCTGTCTCAGTCTCCCAAGTACTTAGATTACAGGCGTGCACCACCACCCCTGGCTTCCTCTCTGCTTCTTAACTGCAATATGGTCATAGGCAAGATCATAACTCCCCTGCACCTCAATTTACCCATGTGTAAAGCTAGGCTAATGGTAGGATCTACCTGGGGTGGGTGCTAGAGACATAATGTTGTGAGGTTAAAGAAGTCAATCAGTGTAAGGGCTGAGACCCTTGTCTGCTGAATTGTAGCAACTGCTCCTGCCCCCCTCCTTTTAGTCTCCAAACTCCAGTAGGCCTGGAGCATTACTTTATTTATTGCGACACTTTTAGGAGGAGCATAGAAAAGGCATGGGCTAAAGACCCTGGGTTTTCCATCCAAGCCAGAATGCTAGTCTGGGGAAAGCTTTTCCCAGAGCAAACTGTGGCTGGATAAAGACCCATCAGACAAGGCCCTTCTCTCCTGTGGCTGGGTCTGCACGAGGCGGGAGATGGGGCAGAGAGCAGAAGTTCTCAGGGTCCAGAGCAACTTAGAGATTTCCCACATCTAAGAGCCTCCAACACCCTCACTTCGCAATGGAGAGCAAGACCAGAGATGTCAAATGCCTGGCCCTGGGTCACACAGCAAGGGCTGGGACTAAAACCCTAATTTATAAGCCTTTGACTATGTGTTCTTGCTGGGCGCCATCATCCTGTTCAGATCCTTTCATGAAAATGTGGCCAGAGCATCAGGCTTAACGCCACCCAGATGGGGTTTAACATAAGGCAAGAAGAAACCCCAGTGGCTCCTTTCCCAATGTGTCTGTCCTTGGCCTCGACACCCAAGGCCAGGCTCGGTAGCTATGGACTGTGACATAGCTGGGCACATACATAGGTCACCGCACACAGGGACAGGACATCTCTCCGCCCCGCCCCCAGCTCCTGCCACCTGCGCCCTGGCCTCCCCGGAGCCTGTCCCAGGGCTGTCCAGCAAGCGATTAGCGGCTGGGAGGTTTCCTAACAAGCCCCAGCTTGAAGGGACCTCTTTTGGGTGAAATTTACGACCCAGCACTTCCTCAGAGAGACTTCCCACGTTGAATTGTTGAACACTTCTGACCTTACCGCCCCGAACAAGGGAAGGGTGGGGAGGGGAGGGGCAGGGAGGGCGGAGGAGGTGGGGAGAGGGAGGCGCCACATCTGGCTCGATGTCTGAGAGAGAGAGCTCCAGGGACCCTGCAGATGCCCGGGGACCAACTGCCTGGACTGAGGGGGCGGGGTCTGTGCTCTGGGGTTCAAGCACCCCAGCTCCCACCGTGGAGCAGGTGGACCCAGCCTGTCTGGGGGAAAGGAGAAGGGCCCACCAGGCTTGTATCACCAGACACACTCTGCAGAAAGAATGAACCGCTGAGCCTGGAAGACAGGCGTTGGGTTCGTGGGTTCTAGGTCTCTGCCGTGTTTCGGAGATGCCCCTTTATCTGCACTCTGTATTTGAATATTCTCTTCCCATCTCTTCTCCCTTCTCTGGCTCAAAGTCCTGCGCCCTTGCTGGGATTGGCGCTGCTCTCCCTGCTCCTTCCCCTTCCTCACCCAGCACAGTCTCTTGGTTCACAGCTTCTCAAACTTGTCTGTACACGGGAATCATCTGGGGAGTTTTAAAAAAATGCTGATGCCAGGATCCCGCTCCCCAAAGAGGCGATTTAACTGGTCTGGGGCGAGGCCTGGCCATCGGGGTTTCAGAGCTCCTGTGTTCTGGTGTGCAGCAAAGCTGGCTCACCGCTGGCTCACCGCTGGCTCACCGCTGGCTCACTGCCGCCCACCTTGACTTTTGGAGTTGAATTTACTCAACACTGTACATCTGAAAAGTAAGCTTTAATTCGGCCTCACACTTATAGAATAGTCACATAGTTTTTTGACTAGTGACTCTCCCAGCTGGGAAAGCATATACTAAATGAAAATTGAGCTAACCAATATGTTTTTTAAGCAGGGACGGGGGAGTTGCAGTTGGCCATAACCAATGTCTCTGGGACTCTTAAAACTCTCCCAGAGCACTGAGGATGCTCATGCTTAGCTTCATGGGTGTGGTTTAAATCTTAGGCCCCAGAGCAAAGATTGCTGCCCTTCCCAGCTGGCAGGGGCCACAGGTTTGCCTGGGATGATTACGGGTTTGGCACCCCAAAGTCCAACATCCAAGCAAACTAGGACAGTCGGTCTCTATCCCCAGCCTGAAGGTGGGTCTAGAGGCTGTGCAATTACTCAATGTTCAGTAACTCCACCTCCAGAATGACGGGGAAGAGGACGCAAGTGGTGACAGGTAGCATTGTTGACAGTCTGTGGTACTGCTGCTCTGAGCTGTCCACACAGAGGAACACATTTCTTCTCCAAACTAATCCCTTTTACAGATAAGGAAACTGAGGCACCGGGAGTTTAAATAAATTTCCCAGGGCCTCAAAGTTGCTGTTTGCTTTTCAGACTGTATTTTAAAGCACACACTCAGAGTTGCATGAGTTTTCTTGGGTCTCAGCTTTCGACAGTCCCAAAATGATGTCCCCCGCCAAGCACTGGAATCCTTCTGCCTACATGTAAGTGTCCTAATGAGAAATGTATGACAGTGGCCCTTGTCCCCAATGCACTGAGACAATTGAGGGCAAGAAAATAGCCTTTTCTTTTCTTTTGTTTTCCTTTTTCTTTTTTTTTCAATTTTTACTTTCAACCTGTTTTTTTTTTCTTAAAAATTTGTAGCTGTGGCCACATTTATAAACTCACATTGTGACACTAAATAGTATGTTGTATAGCTCTAGATTTGGAGACACATTTTCTTGGGGTTCCACAAAGAACCCCGAGTTCCTATCCCTCTGTAGGAGGCTTGGGAGGGGACTGCACTGCAGAGCCTGAGCAGCCCAGGGGCTTGTCCTGGGGAATTATCCTTCTGCTTCCTCTCTCCTTTCAGGCCGCCCCGCCACCTGCCTGGCCTGGTGAATGAATGAATGCACCTGCCTGGCTTGGGGATGGATGGATGGATGGGTGGATGGAAGGATGGATGGATGGATGGATGGATGGATGGATGGATGGATGGA
>PVJS01038790.1:0-19219 GCA_004027185.1 Glis glis
AGAGAGAGAGAGAGAGAGAGACAGGGAGAGAAAGAGAGAGAGAGCGCTGAGGCTGGCCGTGAACCCGGATCCTCCGGTCTCTGCCTCCCAAAGTACTGGGATTACAAGCATGTGCCACCACGCCCGGCCTATTTTTTATTTTTGAAACAGGGTCTCACTAAGTTGCGGAGGGCCTCACTAACTTGCTGAGGCTGGCCATGAACCTGCGATCCTCCTGTCTCAGCCTCCCAAGTACTGGGATTACAGGTGTGTGCCACCATGTCTGGCTAGTTGTATCTTTTTTTTTTTTTTTTTGCAGTACTAGGGATTGAACCCAGGGGAATTCTACCTCTGAACTACACCCCCAGCCCTATTTTTTTATTCTTTATTTTTGAAACAGGGTCTCTCTAAGTTGCAGAGGCCTCACTAAGTATCTGAGGCTGGCCGCGAACCCCGATCCTCTGGTCTCAGCCTCCCAAGTACTGGGATTACAAGTATGTGCCACCACGCCCGGCTTAGTTGTATCTCTTAATGCATATTAAAATTTAAAATGTTGTCTATCAACCAAAATGACCTGGAATCCAGAACAGTGGTACACTGCTAAACACTGGACCATACTGACCCCAGAAGCAAGTCTTCTGTGGGGGAGTTGTCTGAGTTGATTACTATTCAGTCATGGAGATAGTGTCATTTTTCTTTGGATTTTTATACATTTAATATACTAAAGATCCAAAAATTGGGAGTTGGAGTGGTGGAGAAATTGTCTACTTTTTAAAAGCAGGGCAGCTTAACAGAAAACAATGGGCTTTGGAGTCAGGTCTGTGTGTGTCTTGGTGACATTAGACGGGGAGCACATCAAGAGCTACTTCATAAAGTGGAGCAAAGACTAAATGAGATAATAGATACAAAGTGCCTGGCTGAAATACAGTGTCCATACCCCGTGGCAGCCAGCACAAGTGTAGATGTGATAATCACCCACGTGCAGACAGACCCTAGCCCATGGCAGGCTAGACCCACCTGTGGGCCCTTCTGGAGAGTCGTTGAAAACTCAACAGCCTTTAAAAGAGGTTTCAAGTTATGGAGGGTCAAGCTGCCTAAGGTTTAAGATAAGAAAATGGAGCAGTACTGTGAACCAGGAGGAGTCCCTGGGGACTCGTCTGCCCTTGAGAGCTTCCTTTGACAATTGGAGAAGCAGCAGGAGGGCTCTTCTTCATGTCCTGGGCTGCATCTCTCCTGGGAAGAGGAAAGGCGAGGTTCAAAGTGAAAACCTCTTTAGAATGGGGAAAGGCAGCCATCATGCCATGGTGAAGGGTGTGGCCCTAGACCCGGTGCTGGCTTTGGATCCTTCTTCTACTGCGCACCAGCACTAAAGCAGTTCATGCAAAGACCTGGGCTGGGAGTGTCGGGGCAGCAGGGAGGCTGGCGTGCTGCAGTGGACTCGGAGGGGGTCGGGGGAATCGCAGCATCTTGTGCCCTGAGTACCTCTAGGAGGTGGCACCCATGGGGACCGTGATGGGAAGGTACCCCCAGAGCTGATGGGAGCTGGGTCATGCAGATGAGGGCTGGGAGAACACAGTGCGGGGCCTTGGCAGCAAGTCTAAGAACTTCACGTAGTGTCTTGAGATGAGAAGGCATCTGAAGGTCTCTGAGCACAGGAGGGATGTCATCTGATTTTTTTTCCATTTCATCCAGTTTATATTAGCATATCACAGAGCTAGTGTTTATTTCTCTAGGTCTGGGATAGAAGCTGTGGTATACTGTTTTAATACCATAATGATAATAATTATCCAATTTCTTGTTCCTAAAAGGAAAGGGAAATCCTACATTATAGACACGTTAGTCCTAAGTAAGAAGTTCTTTGGGAAGCCGGGCATGGTGGCGCACGCTTGTAATCCCAGTACTTTGGGAGGCGGAGACCAGAGGATCCGGGTTCGCGGCCAGCCTCAGCTCTCTCTCTCTCTGTCTCTCTCTCTCCCTGTCTCTCTCTGTCTCTCTCTCTCTCTACCTATTGAGGCCCTCCGCAACTTCGTGAGACCTGGTTTCAAAATAAAGTATAAAAAAAATAGGGCCGGGGGTGTAGCGCGGAGATAGAACGCCCCTGGGTTCGATCCCCGGTACCGCAAAAAAAAAAGAAGTTCTTTGGGCCAGGTGGCTCTGCCTGCAGCCTCTGGGGCTGGGGACAGAGCTGGTCTCAAAGACAGTGGCACCTGGCCCCAGTGAGGGTCTTGGCTCTGCCCTGGCCAACCACATGCTCTCGGGCCAATGGCCTGACTTTAGGACTTCTCAACATCTTCATCTTTCAGAGAACTGCTGAAAAGACCGAACAAAACACACCGCAGGCATCCCGGGCACCCAGTAGGCTCATAGCCGATGTGATTATACTTTGAGCTGTGTCCAGGACCTGCAGGGTTTCATCTTTCCTTTCTTCTAGAAAAAAGGGGTCCAGAAAGATGTGACTATAAACAGTATTTCTGACTGGCAGCACCAGGGCACAGTGACAATTATATAAAATAGCCATTCTAACCAGGTGCGGTCATAGGTTCGCGGCCAGCCTCAACAACTTAGCAAGACCCTGTTTCCAAATATAAAAAATAAAATAAGACTGAGGGTATAGCTCAGAGGTAGAATGCCTCTGTGTTCAATCCCTACCACCTCAAAATAAAAAAAATAAGAGCCGGGCGTGATGGCGCACGGTTGTAATTCCAGTACTTGGAGGCTGAGACAGGAGGATCGCAGGTTCGAGGCCAGCCTCAGCTACTTAGGCCCTCCGCAACTTAGTGAGACCCTGCTTCAAAATAGAGAATAAAAAATAGGACTGGGGAGGTAGCTCAGAGGTAGAATGCCCCTGGGTTCATTCCCCAGTAAAACATACACACACACACACACACACACTCTAGATCCGTGACACACTGGTGGGATGTGGCTGGCATTGGGGGCTCTCTTGAGCTGATCTAAGTTTAAATGCAGTGAGATGTATTGTCCTCTTGATCCGGGGATGGGGAGGAACGCATAGGAACAGTTATCAGGCACACCCCTCACCTGCCCACGTGCTGGAGGGTCTGTCTGTCCCCGCCAGCTGGGTGTGGCAGAGGACAGGGTGAGGGGACTGGAAGGCTCCACCAGCTCAGTTCCTGCAGCTCTCGCAGCCGGCCCCCTCAGAAGATGCGCTCAGATGTGCTGAGAAAACAAGTCGCTTCCTGCGGAGCCTTCGAGAGCCCACGCCCGCTCTACCGCGCACATTTTTGCAGCTGAAGGAGAAGCTGCTGGAAATAGGAGTTTCCCTGATGTCACGGATGGTGCCGGCTGTGTTCTCCCGGAGACATCTGGGAGTTGGCTCAGGAAGGGCTGGGCGGGGAGGGAGGCAGCTTTGGACCCGGCGAGCTCACAAAGGGGGGTGAGGTGGAGCTGGCCGAACTTTCACCTGCCCTTGATGGCAGCGGAAGTTCCCGTCCTAAGACTGAGGGTCAGGAGAGCAGAGATTAGAGAAAGGGCTGAGCAGGGCAGGTAGGGCCGTGCAAGGACTCTCGTCTTCCTTTCTCTTCTCATCCTCTTCTTCTCCACCCAGAAGAAGAAATCATTGTCCTAAGGACACATCTTGGAGCTTCTGATTTAATTTCTTCGGGTTTTCTGGGTATGGGATCATTCAGAGAGAGAGAGAGAGAGAGAGAGAGAGAGAGAGAGAGAGAGAGAGGCCTAGAACAGTAAAAGGAGCAAGAGCTCCTTTGGAGAAACAGCTGATTCCAAATCAGAGCAGGGACTGTCCAAAATGAGCTGGGAAGCCAGACAAGGTGGTACAGGCCGATAATCCCAGTACTTGGGAGGCTGGGAGGCTGAGACAGGAGGATGGCAGGTTTGAGGCCAGCCTCAGCAACTTAGTGAGGTTCTCAGCAACTTAGTGAGGCTCTCAGCAACTTAATGAGACCCTGTTTCCAAATAAAAAAATAAAAAGGGCTGGGAGTGTAGCCTGGAGGTAGAACACTGCTGGGTTCAATCCCCAGTACCAAATATATATATATATATATATATATATATATATATATATATATATTTAAGGAGCTGGGGACTTCTGACTGACAGGAAGCAGGGAGGCTATCAAAAACTGGCCCAGAGCCAGGCATGGTGGTGCACACTTGTAATCACAGTACTTGGGAGGCTGAGCCAGGAGAATTGCAGGTTCAACCACAAGCCTCTGCAACTTAGTGAGACCCTGTTTCAAAATACAAGAATAAAAGGGCTGGGGGTGTAGCTCACAGGTAGAGCACCCCTGGGTTCCATCCCCAGTCCAAAAAAAAAAAAAAATGGCCCAGGAGCCTCTAGAGAGTCCTATTGGTCAGATGGAGAATTTTTAACATCAAAAAGAATAATGACTACAATGTATGGAAAGGTAGCAATATTAAAATGCATGGGTTTATATGGATAAGAAGAAAGGCCCTGATTGGTCACTGTTAGAGAGATTGCTTGTTTCTAACTCATTTCTCTGAGAACTCATAGAGGGAAGACGAGCACGTGTCTCGCCGCCATTCCTGTGCGAGTAACCAAAGAGCTGGTGAGGTGGAGTTCACCTTTAGGTAAGAATTCCTCCTAATAAATGCAGAAAAAATAGTAGGATTCGAAAATCATTTTTAAATCTTAATAAAATAATGGATTTGGAAGTGATCATTAGTGGCAGCTAAAACTGTTTGGTGAAAAGTCGACAGGGAACTTTAAAACGGAAAATATACTTCAAACTTAGCCAGGTGCACTGGCGCACACCTGTACTCCTAGCTACTCAAGAGGCTGAGGCAGGAGGAGCACCTGAACCCAAGAGGTCAAGGCCAGCCTGGGCAACATAGCAAGACCCCATCTCTTAAAGAGGAAAAACATGCTGGGGGTGGTGGCTCACACCTGTAATCCCAGTACTCGGGAGGCTGAGACAGGAGGCTGAGACAGGTTCAAGGACAGACTCAGCAAGTTAGTGAGGCCCTCCACAACTTAGTGAGAGCTCGTTTCAAAATAAAAAATAAAATAGGGCTGGGGGTGTAGCTCAGAGGTAGAATGCCCCTGGGTTCTATCCCCAGTACCACAAAAAAGGGGGGGGGACAGCAAACCAAACCCCTCAATAACAGCAACCTCTATGAAATATTTTTGTATATATTTTTTTTTTGGCGGTACTGGGGATTGAACCCAGGGGCATTCTACCTCCGAGCTACACCCCCCAGCCCTATTTTTTATTCTTTATTTTGAAACAGGGTCTCACTAAGTTGCAGAGGGCCTCACTAGGTAGTTGAGGCTAGCTGTGAACCTGCGACCCTCCTGTCTCAGCCTTCCCAGTACTGGGATTGTAAGTGTGTGCCACCATGCCTGGCTTATAAAAAATTTAAAGCAGAATCAAATTAAGACTGTAGATCTGCACCATCCAAGATGGTAGCCACATGTGGCCTTGAACACTTGCAGTGTGGCTTTTCTGAATTGAACTGTGCTTTTAAGTATACAAGGAATATCTGATTTTGAAGACTACAGAAAAACAATATAAGCTGGGCATGATGGTGCACGCTTGTAATCCCAGTACTTGGGAGGCTGAGACCGGAGGATCCGGGTTTGTGGCCAGCCTCAGCTACTTAGGCCCTCCGCAACTCAGTGAGACCCTGTTTCAAAATAAAAAACAAAAAATAGGGCTGGGGATGTAGCTCAGAGGTAGAATGCCCCTGGGTTCAATCCCCAGTACCGCAAAAGAAAAAAGAAAAAAACAATATAAAATATCTCATTTATAATTTTTACATTAATCACATTTTGAAATGATGGTATTTGGGTTATTTTACATTAAATATTATTAAAAATAACTTCATAGCTGGACATGGTAGCACACACTTGTAATCCCAGTACCTGGGAGGCTGAGACAGGAGGGTCTCAGGTTCAAGGCCAGCCTCAGCAACTTAACAAGACTCTCAGCAACTCAAGAGACCCTGTTTCAAAATAAAAAGTAAAAAAGGCTGAGGGTGCAGCTCAGAGGTAGAATACCCCTGGGTTCAATCCCCAGTACCAAAATAAATAAATAAAATTAACAATAAAAATAATTTCACCTATTTTCTAAACTATTTTAAATGTGGCTGCTAGAATGTCTAAAATTCTATTCCCACTGGAGAGCAGTACTCTAAATCAAACTTCACAGTTTACAGAAAATTCTGGCTGTAATGGAACTAGTTAAAGAGTGCCAAAAGGAACCAAGTCTAGCATGTGGGGGAATTCTACCAGAAAACTTATTTTCTATAGTAAATAAGTGGTTTTAGAACAAATAAGGAAGAGGGGTGGATTTAGGTTAAAATAGACATAACAACTAGGTGCAGCATGTGAACCTGTTTGTTCCCCCCCCAAAAAAAAAAAACAGTCGTAAAAAGAGACTTTTGAAACAATCTGGAAAACTCAAATGTTGGGACTGGGTATTAGATTATAGTAAGGGTTTATTGCTTATTTTGTTAGAGGTGATAATGGCATTATGCTTATGCTGTTAAAAATGGGCTTATCCGTTAGGGGCATATAACTGAGTATTTGTGGGTGTAGTCATATGTCCTTTGGGATTTACTTTAAAATGCTTGGAATGAGCAGGTGTTGTGGGTAGATGAAGCCAGATTGATAAAATGTTGATTTCTGCTAAAATGAGGTGATGAAGCTGTGGAAGTTCATTATGTTCTTCTCTCTACTTTTTATATGTTGAAAAGTTCTAGAATTTAATTATTATATATAATATATATCTATTTTACCTATAATCTATAATGCTATATTTAGTAATTTATTTATTAAAATTTATTGTATATAATAATATGATGAATTTTATGCCTCCAAGACTGTTTAATTAAATTAGTTAATTTATTTTTTGGTGCAGGGGATTGAACGTAGAGCCTTGCTCATGCTAAGTACAGACTCTCCCACTGAGCTACACCCCATCCTGCTGTCTTCATCTTCTATTCCTAGGAAAGGTGACATGTAGTTGGTTTGTCCAGTCAGGGCACATGAGGCCTTTGAAGTCAGAGTCCAGAGAGAATGAGACAGAAGCCAGAAGAGACTCGATGCTGGACTCCAGCCCGGGTTAACACGTCGCACCTATGTTTCTTCAACCACGGCCAGCTCAAATGCCCTGGGCTCCTAAGGGAGGAAGGAGAGTTGGCAGGGTCCATGGTCACCTCAGGAAGGCCTGAGCGGGGCTTGAGGGTCAGCCTGGGGCAGGCCAGCTCAGCGCCCAGACAGGCTGCTCAGGCTGGCACCGTGGCCCAGGAGCTGGACTATTAAAGGTTTTTCTAGAAGCATTGAGGTCCTAAGTTCATGAGAGGGAATGAATATTCACAGTTCCGGGTTGCTAATTGACAGTGAGTTATACCATCAAGGATCAGGTATCTGTGGCCACTGAGCAGCATGTTGTAGGGACCAATACCCAGAGAGAAGAGAAGGATCTAGAAGAGAGTGGCCGCTGATATCATCAGGCCATGGAAAGTCCCGCTACGTCTATCTCCACCTGCGGAAAACTTTCTTTTTGGTATTAAGAGAGCAAGTCTAAAAATGCAGACAAGCATGTCCCCGATTCTGTCTTTTGTGGGAGTCCTGCCTGACCACCTGGCCCTCTTCCTCCCACCATACCTTTAGTCAGGTCACTATTGAGCCATTCCATCTCCTTAGAGTAACTCTTCTTTAGAGTCTATGAACTCTCAGAGGGTCAACTGTTCTTCCATCCCCCAAGGTCCGATGGTATCTTGGTCCATTTGTGCTACTATAATAAAATGCTACAGACTGGGTAACTTCTAAGCAATAGAAATGGATTCCTTACAGTTCTGGAGGCTGGGAAGTCCAGGACCAAGGTGCTGTCAGGTTTGGTGTCTGGCGAGGACTGCTCTCTGCTTCCAAGATAGATCCTATTCTGTGCCCTCACGTGGCTAGAAGGGCAGGGGAGAAGCACCAAGAGACAAACCCTGACGAAGCCTCTTTTACACGGCGCTCATCCTCTCTCTCCCGAAGGCCCCACCTTCTAATACTGTATCATTGAGGATTCAGTTTCAGCAAGAATTTTGGAGGGACACAAACATTCTCACCATAGCAGATGGGATCCCTCACGTTGCCTCTTCAGGGTATAGAAGAGTTGGTACTAAAATCAAACTTTACCTGGTTCATGATTTGTGAAGTGCAGCAGTAAAGAACATGGGTTTTGGAGTTGCACGGGCCGGAACTTTATTTAACCTTCCTTCATCTGTTGAGAAACTGAGTGACCTTGAGCAAATATCCCCTTTAAGGCTTGGTTTCCTAAACATGTATGCCCTTGACATTATCATAAAAAAATGATTATACAGAGCATCAGGTGCAGCACCTGGCACCTAGTAGGTACTTGATAAGCAAGAACCATGGCTGTGGTTTGAGCACTGTTGCTGCAGCATGAAGCTGGCCCTGGCTGGTTGAACTACGTGCCCCAGAAACTTAATCTGCTTCTGCCCTCTGTGTGCAAATCCAGGACATTTTTTTTCTTTTTTGTGTGGTACGGGGGACAGAACCCAGGGGCCTTCTACCTCCGGGCTATACCCCCAGACCTATTTTTTATTGTTTTATTTGGAAACAGGGTCTCGCTAAGTTGCTGAGAGCCTAAGTTGCCGACGCTTGCTTTGAACCTGCAATCCTCCTGTCTCAGCCTCCCAAGTACTGGGATTACAAGTGTGCGCCACCACGCCCGGCTTCCAGGACATTTCTTGATAGAAGTTAGAGTGGTCTGGGCTGTGGAATTCAGGCTAAGCCCAGAAGGGAGGGGCATGTGACACGCCCTCTCTGCCTGCTCCTGCAGCCGGGTGGGGCTGGACGTGGTGACCTGATCCATGGTGGTCACCACTCCACAGAAAACTAGCTTGCATCCCACGGGGCTCGCTCCTCTTTGTATCCCTACCTATCTTAAGACCCCACCCATGCTGCTGTCCTGTTCCTCAGCAGTCTCCTTGGGAAGAGGATGGATGAAGGCTGAGAACACCTAGTGGCTTGCCTGCCAAGGAATATTTGCTCTTGTGCTCTGCATAAAGCCTGAGTTAGCCAAAGTACCGAACTTGTCCTAATTGCTGTCCGATTTCCTAAGCGCCTGGCACGTCGTCCGTGTTCAATAAAATCTAGTACGTGATGAATGGAGGGGATTTCGGGCACCACAGTGAATTGCTGAGGGGATCCTTTGAGTCTGGGGACTTTCCTGGGACCATTCTGATCACCCCACAGAGGGTGGTTTCCTGTCCTGTCACTCAGAAGGTCAGCCCTGAGCACCCGCCCTGGACCAGCATTTCTTTAAAGGGTGAGGATAATTCTGGTCGGAGCTGCAGGTGCGTCTTAGCTTCACTGTACTTTAGACCCATAAAGCTTTGCTTCGGCGCGATGGGCTCCCAGGGGGTGACAGAAAGCTCTCCACTTAAGTCATTTATGCTTTGGCTGCCTGGGCCTGCAAAAATGCCCTTGGGAGTGATCCTGAAGTGCGGGCGGATAAGTTAAATGGCTTAATAGATCCTGGCAGCTTCAGAAAGGGCTAATGGCCCCGCATTAATTGGCACATGGAGTGAGATGAGTCTCTGAAGAGGCATTGCCGATCTGCCTGTTCAGCTCTCGCTGGCTTCGCAGCATCACATCCGTCAACTCCCAAACTGATGTTAGTGGTTAAAGAAATAGGAGCCCTGGATACCTGCATCGGCCTTCATCCTCCAGATGCACTCGCTTGTCCCCCGCAACATACTGAGTACCTACTATGTGGCAGCCACGTGTGTGGGGGTCTAGAGATGGATGAAATTATTGAACCTGTCCTCATGAGCCTCCACTCTGGAAGGCAGTTGCTGGGAATTAGAATACAACAAGACAGAGCCGGGCGCCATGGCGCACACCTATAATTCCAGTATTTGGGAGGCTGAGACAGGGATCACAGGTTTGAGGCCAGCCTCAGCAACTTAGTGAGACCCTATTTCAATATAAAAACTAGAAAGGGCTGGGGGTGTAGCTTAGAGGTAGACTGCTCCTGTGTTTGATCCCTAGTTAATATATAAAGAAGTTAATATATAAAGAAAAAAAGGAGGAGGAAGAGGAGGAGAACTGCTGGGTTGGAGGTCTCTGGGAGGGAGGCACATAGGAGGAGGCTGTGGCTCTGCCGGGGTGGGAGGAGGCAGGGAGGCTTCCTGGTCGGCTGGGTACGGGAGGAATGCACCAGGCCTCTGAGGTGGGCAAACAAGGGCTCTCAGCCAAGGGAGCAGTCTGTGACTCAGGCAGGGAGTTATTCGGGGAACACACCGGAGCCGGAGGGAGGAGGTGTGGGCTGGCAGGGTAGGCAGGAGCCAGGTCCAGAAGGGCCCATGTCCCGCAGAGGAGTGTCTGCTGTGCTCTGACGTGTCACTGAGTCACCAGAGGGTTGGAACACGGACATGACTTGTGCAGCTTTGGACTGTGGAAAAGGCGCACTGAGGGTGCAGAAAGCACGTGAGCGGGGACAGGTCAGAAGCAGGGAGCCTCTTTTAAAGGTCTGGGATGTGACCAAGGCCGAAGCAGTATTTGAATCCTTGCTGCCCTCTATAGCACTGGGATGTCACAGAGCTCAGGTAACCTCTCTGAGCTCCTTCCTCAAGCCAAAGAACAAATGAAAAGATGTCTAAAAAAGAGGATCTTAGGCACTTGGGTTGCAAGTGACAGAAAGCAACCTCGAACCAGCTTAGGAAAAAAGGACTTGTAGAAAGTCTCGTGTTGCTGGGGAGAAGGCCGGGGTCTGGTGGTCCTCAGGGCAGCAACAACAGTTGCTGCTGGGAGGCCGTCTCCATCATCTCCCTGTTTTTGTTCTCATCTGAGCACGGGCGCCATATTGCCTCCTGGACACACGGCCAGGGGCTGTTCACACACCTCAGATCTCAGAGTTACGTCTCTTCTTTCAGTTCCAGTTTGCTGTGGTTTGGATGCGGTTTGAGTTTGTGCTCCACGGTTTCATGAGCTGGAGCTTGCACCCCACTGTGGCAGAATCAAGATGGTGGAAACTCTAAGAGGTATGGTCCCGAGGCACCTTCCTTAGCATTGACATAGTCCTTACAAAACTGAATTTATTCTCATAAGAGTGGGTTGTTATAAGTGAGGCCACCCCATGTGCATTGGGCCCTTTTGCATACAACCAATTTCCTTTTTATTTCTCTGCCATGTTGTGATGCAGCCTGGGAAACCTAGCCAGGATGCTGGTGCCACCCTGTTTGGATCTTTCAGGCACTAGAAATCAGGAATCACATAAACCTCTTTACTTTACAGAGTACCTAGACTCAGATATTTTGTTATAGTAACAGAAAATAGAGTACAACACAGTTGGACAAATCCTGGAGAGAACTCTGATTGACCAGGTTGGGGCCAGGTACTCTTCCATTAACTAGTCAACACGAATGGGGGTAAGATAACATGAGTGACTCAGATTGAGGCTGATTGCCCCTCTTTAGAAATTAGATATGACCAGGGCAGTAACAGCTGGAGAAATGATGGTGGCTCCCACTAAAAACACAGGGTTGTAGTTGTGGGAAAGAGCATTTTCTAAGAGCACAGGTTCAAAGGGGTTGTTATGAGCTGAATGTCTTTGTCCCTGCTTCCCTCCCCTGTTCATAGGTTGAAGCCCTAGCCCCAAAGTGATGGCATTTGGAAGTGGTGACTTAGGTGTAGATGAGGCCAGGAAGATGGGATTCCTTGTGAAGGGATTAGTCCCCTTATGAGAAGAGGAAGGCAAAGATTTATTTTTCTTCTTTTCTCTGTCTCTCTCTCTGTCTCTCTCTCTGTCTCTCTGTCTCTGCACTACTGGGGATTGAACCCAGGGGCATTCTACCTCTGAGCTATTCCTCCAGCCCTATTTTATTTCTTATTTTGAAATAGAGTCTCACTAAATTGATGAGGGCCTCACTAAGTTGCTGAGGCTGGCCGCGAACCTGCGATCCTCCTGTCTCAGCCTCCCAACCATTGGGATTAGAAGCGTGTGCCATCATGCCCAGCTTCAGAGATTTCTTTACATGCATCAAGGAAGGGACAGACAAGGACATGGTGAGAAGTTGTCTACATGCCAGGGAAAAGATTCTCCAAGAACCAAAACTTCTAGTACTTTGATCTTGGGCTTCCCAGTCTTCAGAACTAAGAAATGAATGTCTGTTGTTTAAGCTACCCAATCCATCGTATTTTGCTCTATTAGCCCAAACTAAAATGGGATGCAATTCCAGAAAAGCTGGAAATAATTCTGGAAAGATAAAACTGGATCAGCATTACAAAATACTTTATAGATGTACAGCATCATACAAATATAAGATACTGTGCACTTTTTGAGAGCGGTACCTCTTTGGATTCATCTCTCCAGTTTTGGTGCATAGAACAGTCAATGACACACAGTAGGGGCTTCATTAACAAATAGTGTTGACTTAGTGAATGCCATAGATGGAGTTAGGGATTGCATAACACGCGGGGGAGTCCAACTTTATCAAGGATTAGATTATAAAGTCCACAGAGAATGTGGAAATCACATGTAATCAATACGACCCATGAAACATCCCCAGGGAGGTGCCATGTTGAAAAACAACTTACCATGGCTCAGTAAATTTGACAGAATCACTTTTCCTCCAAGTTGGAACACATCACTGTTTTCTTTGGTTGAGTACCAGATGAAGCAGTTGGTTCTTATTTAAGGGTGATGCTTTATGAGCAAATATATTAACATCAGAATCCCATTCAGCATGGCGAAATGCTCAGGAGGGAGGAGCGGATTCATTTCCAGCTCTCTCTGGAATTGGGCTCATTGAGTAGAAGGGCAGGTGGGATTGACTGCCTTATTTACATTGTTATTTTTTTCTCTCATTGCTGAATAAACATAGTTGAAGTCACGTGAACCAAATTGACATTTAGTGTTATATTCTCGCTTACTAATGCGTATAATCTGGTGTTCATCTTCTAGAATGTATATTCATTGCGTTAGGAGACCTATGTATTCTGTCCACTGCACTATCCAATACCCATGACCGTGCCTGGTATATGGTAGGCTCTCACCAACTATGTGTTGTAGGAGGGATATTGTTGCACACGGCACCACGGAGTGGTGCTAAAGGAGTGGGATAAGTAGACAGGCAAAACTGACCCTTGCCTCGGGGTATATGGTCAACCTCATATGGGAGATAAGATACAAAAAGCCTGAGAAATACATGGAAAAATAAAAGTACTAAGAAGGAAGAGTTACTGGTAATGAATAACAGAGGAAAAAGTGGTGGACTCCGAGTATTAGTCAGATTTCTGTTTCTGTGACAAAATGCCTGAGATAATCAACTTACGGGGAGGAAAGGTTAATCTTGGCTCACAGTTTGAGAGGCTTCAGTCCAATGGTCGCTTGGCCACATTGCTTTGGGACTGTGCCAAGGCAAAACCAAGGCAGGAGCAAATGGCAGAGGAGGTATGTTTACTTCATAGTGGCTGGGAAGGAGAGAGAGAGAGAGAGAGAGAGAGAGAGAGAGAGAGAAAGAGAGAGGGAGAGAGGAGCTGGGGCCCCAATATCCCCTCCCAGGGCACACCCCCAACAACCTAACCTCCTTCTACTAGGCCACACCCCCCAAAGGTCCACCACCTCCCATAACCGCACACACTGTTGATCAAGCCTTCAACACATGGTCTTTGGAGGACATTTAAGATCCACACCAGAACAAAGGAAGTAGGACTTGTCCATAGGGCTGGTCTCCCGACTTTATTTTTTGTCTTTACCAACTTTGAGTTTTTGTATCTTATTTTAATTTTGACTTCTGGTGAGTTTAGATGTTGTTTTTCATATATTTAAGGTCACTTTAAATTTCTTCTTTGGGGACTGCCTATTTGTGGGAGTTTTTTTAATGAGAAGCAAAATGACTCCAGGTTACAAGGTCAGACAATGCAAGACAGGTTCTTTTTATTAATTTCCATCTTCTCTTTCTTGTCGTTATGATCTTTTCTGGACCTGACCTGGGTCCTGGTCCCCTGGCCTGTCTCTGGTCCCCTGGCCCATGACCAGAATGATAGCCACCCTCCCCCATTGCTCCACATTCCTCAGGACAGGATTTGTCTGATATTTCAATCTTATGAACATTGAATGAGTACCTCAATTAGCCATGACTGGGCTGAGCCCTGAGAAGTTAAAAATGAGTAAAAACACAACCACTATTCTCAGAAGCTGAGCATCATTCAGGTTTCAGACACGCCATAAGTCACTGGCCCAATGTCAACTGAGGTGTGCTCTAATGGAGGGAGACAGCATGACAGAGGGGGAGGCAGGAATTTTAACTCCTGGATCTTAGATGATTTCTTAAAGAAATTGATATTTGAACACCAGGCATGGTGGTACATGCCTGTAATCCTAGAACTTGGGAGGCTGAGATAGGAGGATAGCAGGTTTGCGGCCAGCCTTAGCAACTTAGAGAGACTCTCAGCAACCTAGTGAGACTCTGTTTCAAAACAAAAAATAAAAAGGGCTGAGGGTGTGGGCTTGGAGGTAGTATGCCCCTGGATACAATCCCCGGTACCACACAAGAGAGAAAGAAAAAAAAAAAAAAAGAAAAGAAAGAGAAAGGGAAGAAGGGAGGGAAATTTGAGGGGAAAACATATGTCAGGCAGCACAAACAATATAATTCCAAAAGCAACTCATTAAATAACTGTCCTGTGCTGGGTTAACACACACACTGTCAAGTGTTCCAACATTTACACATGGCAGATGTTTTTCTCACTATTTCACACCTGAGGAAAAGAGGGTTTAGACAGGTGAACAACTGGCCCAAGACTGCTAGTCAGTGTTGGAGTGAGGATTTGAGCCAGGCTGGCAAAAGTCTAAGTGCTAAGGTTTAGACGAGCATCCCCCAAGGCCTGTGTGTTAAAGGTGTGGTCCCCAGGGAAGTGCTGTTGGCAGGCGGTGGAAGCTTCCGGAGGTGGTGCCCAGCAGGAGGGTGTAGGTCGGATGGGGTGCCTTGAAGGAGATTAGGGGGCCCTGGCCCCTTCCTCATTCCCTTTTGCTTCCTTACCATGAGGCGAGCAGTTTGCTCAGCCACCCACACAGTCACCAGGGGCTCAAAGCAACAGGTCTGCCTGATCTTGGACTGGAACTTCCAAGTATAAGTCAAAATAACCCTTTTTGCTTTATGAGTTAATTATCTCAGGCATTTCATGACAGTGATGGAAAGCTGACTGACCCACAAAGCATTTGCTTCATGTGCCCTCAGTGACTTAACAAAGTCTGCAGGGTACAGAGTATGCCCAGTGTGGGATTCTTGAGGGATCAGCTCTGAGGAGGTGTGACTGATATTAGGGCCAAACTGCAGAGAGCTGTGAGTTAGCTTTTAGTGCCAAATGTCCCTAGCTAAAGTCTCTTGTCCTTGCTGCCTTGCAGGTCTCAGTTCAGCATCACCTCCTCCAGGAAGCTTTCTCTGACTTCCTCAGGCTATCTCAATGTCCACTCCATCCCCATGGCTACTTCTAGAAATGATTCAAAGCCTTCCTTTCTTATTCGCTGCATACCAGTTATCTGCTGATAACTGTCTGCCCACAGGACTGTAAGCTCCGTGAGGGTGGGGGTCGCACCAGACTGTCTTTGCACTCCCAGTTTGTAAGCCAGAGAATGAGAGAGCAGATGGGTGTGGAGAGGAGGACGGATTGGTCCATGGCAGCCTGGCCCACTTGCGATGGGCGAGGGGCGGGTGGTCAGAAAGCTTTGAAGACTTAGCCTGATACAGGGAAGGGAAGGAAGTGGTTGGACGGCCAGAGATTGGTGATAAAGGTGAGGTGGGCTTGTGGATAAACAGCGTGGCCGAATCCCAGTGTCACCTCCTGACCCCCTCAGGACCTCTGGCCACTTCGAAGCTGTGTGCCTCGGTTTCCCTCACTGGTAGAGAGGGGCTATCACTCATGCCAGCACACAGGTTGCTATGAGGATCTAGCTGAGCCCCTGTGGCTTGGGCTGGGGTCTCTATCCTCTTCCTCTGGGCTCCTCAGCAGGGGAGCTCCTGCTGGGAGCTTGGACTGGCCCAGCCTGAGGCCAAGGTCGCAGGACCTGGGCCAAGTCCCACCTCCAAACTTAATACCTGGAGAATCTTGAATCTTGAACTTGTTATTGAACCACTCTGATCTTTGGATTCCGAGCACAATAAAACAGGAATAACAAGAGTTTGTGCCTTATGGGGGTGTTTGTATTAACTGAGATAGTATACAGTTCTGCATCAGACACAATGGTTTTTTTTTTTTTTTTGTACTAAGGATTGAACCCCGGGGCACTCTACATCCAAGCTACAGTTGCTGCGGCTGTCCTCGAACCTGCAATCCTCCTGTCTCAGCCTCTCAAGTACTGGGATTACAGGAGTGCGTCACCATGCCCGGCTTCACAATTTCTTATTTCTCACCATGGCCTGTGAGTCCCCGTGTGCTCTGACCTCTCATCGCCAGTCCCTGCCCCCATCCCCTCCCCCATCCACGCCGGACTCTGCTGCTCCTTCTGGCTTGCTGTCATCTCCGGCCTCACATGTTTGCTGGCTTCTCATCTGACTGTTCTTGCCCTAGGTTTTTCCAAATCTTTCTCTCACTTCACCCAGTCTCTGCTCAATGTCACCTCCTCAGAGCAGCCTTCTAGGCTCTCCCTTCTAAACTAACTTCCCTACCAGCTTACCTGTGCACCCTCATGCATACCTGGCTAGTGCTCAGTTACTCATGAGCTTAGTATTCACAGTTACTCGTGGGTTGCCCCTCCCTCCTGGAATATAAACTTCATGAACACAAGTCCCTGCTCTGTCTCTGTCCTGGGTGTGACCCAGTGCCTAGGACAGCTATTGGCAAATACCTCTATATTTAACCTTTTCAGGTGCTGCCCGACTGCTCTCCAACGTGGCTGCACCATTTTACACTCCCATCAACAACGTGGGAGAGTTCCATGTCTTCACATCCTGATAACACTTGTTATTTTCTGGTTTTTCGATTCCAGCCATCTAGTGGTTAGGAAAAAGCATGTCATTGTGCTTTTGAGTTGCATTTCCCTAATGACTAATGATGTTGAACATCCTTTCGTACAGTGTATGTTGTTGAATCAAAGGTAGGTCTTGATTTGATGGCCTTGTCCGAGGTTGAACTACCCAAGAAAATGGAGAATTCAATGTTTCCTCTTCTTTTTCCCTCCGCTGATGTGGGCTTGGCTGTCTGGGTCCTGTTTTTCCTCTATGTGTGGCACAGGAATTGAGACCACCCTCATCTGTTAAGCAAGGACAGTGGTACCTGGCTCAGAGCCAGGGCAAATGAGATCATAGACTCTGAAACCAGGTTCTGAGCGTCTGGGTCCTGGCTCTGCCCATCTAACTCTGTGACCTTGGGTTGCATGAGTCAAGGCCTCTGCCTGGGTTTCATCTGTTGCTGAGTTTAATAATAGTAACTGCCTCACAGGGTTGTTGCAAAGGCTCAGTGAGTTAATATCTAAAGGCCAGAACTCAGTCAGAACTGGCTATTATTATCCTGGGCATTTTGTATCGGCGTTTGTGGACACGGCTCTCGAGCTCATGTTTGTTCTGCTCTTCAGCAGCCTCCTCTGAGTTCTTTATGGAGCGTCTTCCATTTGAACTACACAAGAACTCTCGTATCTGTTATTTGTCTGTGCCCGTCTTTAAAGCAAAAGGAGTGTGGCCCCGTGTAATAGCTCATCTTGGGTCCAAGCAAGACTTTGATGAAACCCTTTAAAAATGGTGCATCTCTGATCATCAGACACAAGGCCAGGAACACAGAAGGGAAGAAGTAGAATTTGAAAGACCAGTTGAGTCCCCCACACCACACGTGCTTTTCCTTTCAGCTCTGGCCTCCCTGCACCAACTCTCAATCCTGCCCCAGCCCCGTTGGCATGTGGCTCGGTCTACCTAACCTGAGCACTCCAGAAAGTTCTAGAGAAATCCACCTTGAACCCTTCCTGAGGATGGCTTTGTCCTCCTTGTCTGTGATACCCTGGGCTCTCCAGATACTCTTATGTCCTCACGTTGGGACTTAAAACTCTTAGGCAGGAAACTTCTTAATTTAAGGGAAGAAAAGAAAGTCACTTTGAACTGCTACTTGAACTATCCCTTTGAAGGCATTTTTTTCTAGCTACAGTGAACAAAAACTTTTAGTTGGTTGAAATTTTTTGTTTGTTTTGGGGTTTTTCTGTGTGTGTGTGGTGCTGGGGATGGAACCTAGGGCCATGTGCATGCTAGGCAAGAGCTCTACCACTGAGTTGCACGCCAGCCCGATGGGACGCATTCTTGAGTTGCGAGGTCAGGTACTGAATGGAGCCGCCTGCATATGTGCTCCAGGTTCAGGTCTAAGGGGAGCACCTGGCACTCTTCATGCTCACAGTGGGGTGAGCTAGCTACTCAGGGATCCCTTCCAGCCAGCTGCAGAGCTCCAGGCAGGCCACAAGAGCAAGGGACTCTGGTTCAAATCTGGGACATACTTGTGGTTGGTCCTGCTTTGCATAGTGGTGTCTAATGAACACATTCTGTGCTCAGCGTGGAGCCACACCAGCTTTGATCGTCTTCATGTATGTGGTTCTTTTTTTTCCCCCAACCCCTGAGCTGCACTCCCAGACCTTTTCATTTTTTATTTTTAAACAGTGTCTCGTTAGGTTGCTGAGGCTGGCATTGAACCTGCGATCCTCCTGTCTCAGCCTCCCAAGTATTGGGATTACAGATGTGCACCACCACGCCTGCCTTCACGTGGTCTTTAAGTGGATCTTTCCAATTGACTGACCCAAGAGAGACCAGCCTGCACTGTCAGTTCAACCGATTCATGTGGAAATCCAGCCTGCAGAACCCAAACCCAAGGCAGGTAGATTCCTGGGCCAGGCTCGGGCTCCCTCCTCTGCTCTGTGGAGTTCCTGAGCTTCTCCCCCCGGCATTCAGCCATGTCTACTGGTCTCCAGTGTGGGAAATCAGAGTTGTGGGTCTGTGATGACAGAGATCTCAAATTTCTCCCAGTTTCAGATCATGAGGCCTCACCCCCAGCTACTTACTGATTAAGTCTCTGGGATTGCTCCGCCTTAGTCACCGCTCTCCTCATGTTATCATTGAGAATTACCAACAACAGGCATGTGTTGAAGATCCCCAGGGCAGCAGTGTTCAGAGGTGGGGCTTTGGGGAAGTGATTGTCTTGTGAGGGCTCTGACCTTATCAGTGGGTTCATCCATTGATTAATTCCTAATTTGTTTTTTTTTTTTTTTTTTTTTTTTTTTTTTTTTTTTTTTTTTTTTTTTTTTTTTTTTTTT
>PVJS01038791.1:0-19218 GCA_004027185.1 Glis glis
CAGTACTTGGGAGGCTGAGACAGGAGGATTGCAGATTTGTGGCCAGCCTCAGCAACTTATAGCATGGCCCTCTGCGGCTTAGTGAAACCCTGTTTCAAAATAAAAAATAAAATATGGCTGGGGGTATAGCTCAGAGGTAGGATGTCCCTGGGTTCAATCCCCAGTAACACACACACACACACACACACACACACACACACACACGTCATATGTATGTCTGAATTCTCTATTCTGTTCCATTTGTCTTAACTAATACTACATTGGCTTTTATGATAAATCTAATATTAATATAGTTTTACTAGATTTGTTTTGGCTAATGTATGTTTATATATGCAATCTCAGACTAGTTTTAATTTGCATTGCTGTAATTGCTAAGGATGTTGAACATTTTTTATAAATTTCTTTCACTTTGTCAGAAACTCACTAAATAGGATTGTTTGAGGTGACTTCATCTATGTTGACTCCTTTTTTCAGGAGCATAGAATCTCTCTTTAGAACCTTGGGGGTGCTTTCTCTTTAAACACACACACACACACACACACACACACACACACACACACACACACCAGTACATTACTTTGTAGTGTTCAACCCATAATCTTAAGGGATCCACATCACTTTGGAAAAGTGATGCCTTCCTTTTTTATTTGGGCATTTAGCCAGAACCCCGGGGGTTATCTCTTCTGAACACTCTCCTGCACATACAAAATGTGCTTTATTTATCTTTTCTTCACTCCTTTCATATTTATATGTTCTAATTGATCCTGTTCTTTGTTAATAGATTTGCATATTCTTCCCTTCCTGAATAATTTATTAATAGCCTAATTTTATTCACATATTAATACATGAGTATTTTTCTTGTTGTTCCCAAAGATGGAACAAGTCTAGCAAGAATCACTGGTGAGGAGGTTTCTTTCATTGACCAGCAGTGTACCTTTTGGTAGGACTTTTGACATTAATTTAAATAATCTATAAAAACAGAGTGTTTGAGTAAATGATCTTTAAACTTTCCTCTTACAAGTGTCTTTGGCTAGATGTGTAATTTGATAAACAGGTATAAAGATATCTAGTGAGGAATGTAAACATTTGTTGCTTTTGGTATAAGCAGCAATGCTTATGTGTGTTAAATTTTTTAAATACATGGAATAGATTATAAGATATAGAAAATGTTTTATTTTATAGGTGTTTGTTTTGTCCTGCTGTTTTTAAATGAAGTCAAAATGCCAATAAGACCAGATATCCAGGTATGTAGTCCTAGAGCAGAAGGAAGTATTTTAAGTCTTGAAATCACTTTTTGTGCAATTGAATATATTCAGAGTTATAATCTTTAGCAATGACAAAGTTTACATGTTTTTATGAAATGGTCCTTTCATTTTTTATAGGTATGTTTTCAAAAACTTTATTAGGAATATTTATAAAGTATCAAAGATGCCTTTTCTTTATATGCCTTTTACATTGAAAAGACTTATGCAATGATTAATGTATTATGTGTAAATATTTTATATCAACTTTTTATCAAGTAAGACAATTACATTTATATAAGGAGTGAATTTTAATATATCTGATTAGTATGTTTGCAGTTTACCACCAAATCTGTTTAGTGCTCAAACCATAGTCCAAAAACTCATTACAGAAGTTGTACTATAATAGCAGGGATGGCAGGTTTTGTAAAGGTTATAAATATTATATAAGGGTACTGTTTTCATTATATTGGTTGGTATAGTTTTCTAAAGGTGCTTTTGCCTGTCTTTATGCAATTTTATTTACTATGTAAATCCCATTAAGAAGTTGGTAGTCAGATATGCTGGTCTTTTATCCAGCATATTATTAGTTATATAAAGTTGATTTTACTTTTTTATCAAGTTTTTTGTTGTGATCAACATGGTGACTTTAGCATTAAAAGATCTGAATTGGAAATATTAGGGAAGTATTTTTTTAATTTATAGAATCTTATCAAAGAAAATTAATCTCAGACTCAGTTACTTCCAATTTAATACTGGGTAGGTTTTTTTTAAATAAAGTTGAATTATTATGAGTTTATTTACGTGTTTTCATGTGAAAACAATGAGGTGACTCACTGGTGCCATTAACTGTATTTCTCTAGCAGTTGGAAAAATGCATTGACGATGCTTTAAGAAAAAATGATTTTAAACCTTTGAAAACACTTTTGCAAATTGATATTTGTGAAGATGTGAAGATTAAATGCAGCAGACAGTTTTTGTACAAGTTGGATGACCTTATATGCAGGGTAAATACTCATTTTTGCTGAATGGTTGTTGAAATTATTAAATATAATTTTATTTTCTAGGAAGAAGTAGTCCATTAGAAAAATAAATAGAAGGGTTTGGGCAAGATTGCTTATAATTCTATAAATAATGTTTATTTTACCATTTGCTTATTTATTTGGTTTTTGAGTTTTAACACATTGAACTCTTGTTTCACAAATAAAATATACAAAAGTTGTATTTATATCAGCTTACCATTATTAAATTACATAAATTGGGGGAAAACAGTTTACCTATTTTTAGTTTAAGCAACATGATCTGTTTTAAAACCTATCAGCATATTCTTGATGTGACAAAAACAAGCTTGGGGCTCTCAAAAGTAAAGCAAACCAAAAACAAACAAAATCCCCACCATTATCCAAAATCTTTCATTTGATTTAGTGTATCTGAGGCATTTTCATACTGAACAAAAAGTCATCCTTGACAGAGTCTTCTCTAGTATCCAGGATTTGTTATGAATCTTCAAGACTGAGTAAGAATTTCTTGGGTTCGTTAGTTAAATACATGGGGCATTTTAAAGTGGAGGGTAACTGATTCATTATATCCTGACCTACAGAGTTTCTTGAATTTATGCAGACAGTCATTTTTGCCCCGAGTCTGTCACTGCTCTGGATGGGTGGTTATAGCCAAGCTGCTTGTGAGGATTGGGAAATATGTAGATAATGCTCTTAGCACAATGCCTTTTCCATACTATTTTGTTTGCATAAATTTAAATGTGTACTTTTCATTTTAGGAACTTAATAAAAAGGATATCCAAACTACTTCAACCATTCTGGTTTCTGTTGGAAGATGTGCCAAAAATATCAGAATATTGGGACAAGTTGGACTTTTAACCATGATAAAACAAGGACTAGTCCAAAAGATAAGTATAGAATATGTAAAATATTCATGTAAGGGAAATAAAAAGCATGCTTTCTATTAAAATAAATGGTTCAAACTATTGAAAAATAAAATTGGGAGCTTTTTTGATACTGGGGATTGATCCCAGGGGCATTTTACCTCCAAGCTGTACCCCCATCCCTTTTTATTTTTGATTTTTGAAACAGCATCTCACTAAGTTGAGAGGCTGGCCTTGAACCTGCAATCCTGCTTGTCTCAGCCTCCCAAGTACTAGGATTACAGGTGTGCACCACCATGCCTAGCTAATTTGGGAGCTTTATATAAAGCTTTGAGAATAAAAAATATTTTTATAACTTGTAGTATATGCTATAGAGATAAAGGTCATAAGAAAACTCTGTACACAAGCTCATTGATGATGATGTCAATTTAAGGTTACAAGGCTCCCTTAGACCTTTATTTTCTCTTTAGCTCTTTAATAACTATCTAACTTCATGTTTGTTTTTGTATTGTTTACTGTCTGTCTCTCATGCTAAAATATAGGATGTTGATTTTTGTCTTTTTATTCATTTCCGAATAACCAGTACCTAGTACAGTACCTGGGATATAGTATATACTCAAATATCTGAATTAATTGATTAAGGTTAAAAATAATACTCAAACTTTTCAAATAGAAATAATAACAGAATTATCTAAATAGTGATAATGATTTATTTTAATCTATTATAATAAATATACCTACACTGAGAATTGAAGGGGGAAATAAGGGTATTCTACCTGGAATTAAGATTAACGTCATTCATTCCCATCTTAAACAATGATAGAATATAGTGAATTAGCCAAAAAGTAAAAACAAAGAAAACATTTAAAAGTATAAATTTATTTTTATATACCATATTGAAATGTTTACTTTTAATGTACCTTTATTCCTAAGCTTACTGTTTATACAAATACAGATAACATTTTTAAATTTATTAAATGGAATTCAAAGTATCTAACATGTGTATTTCTTATTTTACATGGTTGTCTGGTTTGAAAAAATCAAGGAGATTATTCTAAGTCGAGGAAATTCAAAAGATGAAGCCATTATAAATTTGATAGAAGACATATTTGATCTTTTGATGGTAAAAATCACATTGATTAATCAGTGTTATAAAGCATGTGTTTATTTAGGAAGCAATTTGTATTCTCTGCTCCTTGAACCTGAGTCACTAACAGATTGGCTAGTGATTTGGTTTGATTAGTCTATTCAGATTGTATAAAGCATTTATACTGATTAATATGATTCAGTAGTTCATTAATAAATAAAAGCTAAATAATTATCCTATGGATTAAAATAATGTCATTTTAATACCATTTGTTATGCTTTATAATGGAATATAATAAATTTTATCTTTTTTTTAGGACATACATGGCATCAGTGATGAAGGTAAAATTAACCTTTTATTTCTATTGGAACAATAATTTGCCATTAGAGTTTTAGTATAATTTTTAATTTCATATTTTCCTAATATTAGAAACTCATTATATAATTCAGAAAATCAACAAACATTTTCTGTAAAGAATCAGTAAAATTTTAGACTTTGTAGTCTAAGAGAAAGAAAGTGTGACCATTATGTAATAAGAAAACAAATTTTACATATGTTTTATTGATGCAGTTGAGGATATAATAATTGACTATAATTTTTTGTAGAACAGGTCTACTAATTTGAGAGGATAATAGTTCACAAAATTAGGGTTCAGAGTTACTGTTTCCTGGTTTGAAAACTGATTAAAAGTATTCATTAGTTGATTTTTATCTTTAATGAGATTTAAAGTACATCATATTAGAAAGTGACTTTTCAAGCAAATAATGCCAAATACTGATATCGATTCAGGTGCATGATTTTAAGTGAGCATGTTTATCACTTAGAAGGCATTAAAAGAATTGTTAGGTTCCTTTTTAAATATTTGCATTTTAGAATGTCATTGCATTACAAATGAATAACTTCCAGTTGAAGGCTATGTGGAAGCACCTCAATTGCCCAATTAAGTGGACTTTTGAAACATGGAAATTTCCTTTGCACTCACAACAAGGTCCAAAAATACTGGGTGTACCATAGTTAGAGCCTGGAAAAAATATAACCCCTGTAAATTTGCGTGAGAATGGAAACATTGCTTCTTGTTTTGCCTTTTGACAGTTTCAGGAGTATATAAAGCACCTTGGTTTTACTTAGTATTACTTGGTATTACTTGCCACTCAGTTACCTTAGTTACTAATAGTTATCTTATAATTTGGGTTTCAATTCACTAAGTAACATTCTCAATGCTGTAACCAAATATAATCATCAGAGTTGTTCAGTATTCAATAATAATAATTTAAGACAGTTCTTGTTCAGAAAAATTGTAGTCTTCTCCCCAAGTATCAAAAGAGCCACAATAAAATTTTACCACTGTTGAGCCATTGGACTGCTATGCAGTAGAGACAAGTAGGATACTCAGCTTCTATTTATGACAAAAAAAAATCATATAACTGACATGTCTAAGTTCATGAGAGTGAATGAAGTTCACCTTTGGCACTACTGGCTCAATAAAATATGACACATTCAAATATTTTCCATAGAGCACCTGCCAATGATTATTAAAGCTATACAAAAGAGGCAATGGGTTCAATTTAGTTCGTGTGCTGTATGCTGCCAACCTTTGATCTAGTGGAACAAATTTTTAATGGTAAACAGAGTGTAAACCCATTATAGAACTTATCCTTTCTCTTGTGGCTAGCAAGTGTCTTGTGGCAAACAATGAGAACCAAGTTATTTTATCTCTGTATTGGTTGAAGAATACTTGCCCAGAATAGTAATTGAGGCTGGTGAATAATTTATAAAAATGCTGTTTGCTGCCTTCAGAGCCAAAAGTTTTTAAGTGAATTGTTGTTAATTTAAATGATACTTAATGCTACGTTTTCATTTATTTAATTTCTTTACAATTAACATAACAAATTAGTCTAAATTCTCAATTTTTAGGAGAAAAAAGTCCTAAATCACCAGCAATTGTAAAGTTACCCATATGATTTTTTAAAGTAAATCATTACATCTTTAAATCTGAATGTTTTTTCTTTCAGTGTAGTCACTTTCAAAAGTCATATGTTTGCTATTGCAGTATTTCCATTGCTTGAAGTTATTTTTTAAATTTGAATTTTGAAACAGCACTTAGCAAATTCCTCTGATTATATTCAGTTTTGATGAAGCCTCATCTTTGAAAGTAGATTAACTTTAAAATAGCTCAAATTATTTACAGCACCGTGAGGGCGAGAGACATAGATGGTTTTTATTAGTACAAGAATTTTGGGGCATGAATGAAAATTGAGACCAGTTTTCAAGAAAAACTTAAATAAAAGTTTTCACTTTGGAACTATATTTACTTCATCTAAAAAAAAATACTTCTTTAAAGTGTGCCTGAAATGAGAAGCTAGATCTGGGCTTATTTCTTGCTTCTTGATGCCCAGGCCAGCTGGCATTCTTCAGAACTGTGCTAGTACCTCCTTTATATTAATTCATATAAGAAAAAAATGCCTTTTAAGTGATTTAAAGTTAATTTTATTAATAATTTAACATTTTTATTCAGGTAAAAGGCAAGTAGTGGAAAGTTTCATACCTCAAATTTGTGCCCTGGTTACTGATTCAAGAGTGAATATTTGTCTTCAGCAGGAGGTAAAATAATTTTATTGTCTTTTAAAACCTAAGAATTTGACAATGAAGAAAATTTAATGCCAATTTATCAAATTATTTTTCTTGAATTGCATTTCTGTTGTCTTGACAAGTCTTTACCTGACATATTTCCTAAATGCTTATTAAAACTAATAGCATGTGTTTATGTATACATATTAAAATAATACTTTCCAGATATTAGGGATCCTTAATTGTTTAAATGCCAAAATAACCTATATTTGTGTATATATGTACATCCATATAATCATAACAAAATAAGGTAACATTTTTTGGCATCTAGGATCCTGCGGCTTATGTAATTTCATAGTCACTGTTTTATACTTTATATTCTTTCCTACATCCTACTTCATCCCCTGCATAAAATGCAGTGATTAAGAAAAATTAGACTTCTAATCTTATGTACCTATTTACCTAAATACTTCGTTTTACTGAATATAAAGTTAATTTATTATCTTTTTTCTTTTCTAGACTTTAAAAAAAATGAATGCTATACTTGACAAAATGCCTCAAGATGCCAGGAAAATACTTTCTAACCAAGAAATGTTGAATCTCATGTAATAATTTAAGTTCTATTGCTTGTATTAGTTGTTTAAATAAGACAACCATGAGTTTGCATTAAATAATTGAAACTTATCAGATTTGTGGATTTTTAATATGATATATGCACATATTTTCTACAAAGTAAGTTCTATTAGCCAATTATAAATTTTAGTGAGTTTCACCCCCTTCCCAGAATGCATGAGCTTTCTATTTAACCAGTACTAGTCCAGTATATAATCTGTTATTTTAATTCACAGGAGTAGTATGGGAGAAAGGATTTTAGATGCTGGAGGTAAGTTTATCTTTTCAAGATTTGAAATTATTTCAAATTTATGAATAGTATATAATATTACTTTAGTAAAAATGATATTAGCATTATAATGTGATGAGATTATATAAAGAAGTTATAAACTTTATATACAATCAGATAATTTTTAAATTACTTTATAATAATAAAGAGAAGTATCTAGGACAAAAATAATAGGAGCTAGATATATGTAATTTGTGCCTACTGGTAATTTTATAAATGATAACTTCATTTTGCAGTAAAACTGAATTACTTACACTAAGAAATTCCTTAAATGGCATTTTGTGAAATTAGGAGGTCTAATATTCTTTTTCAAATTTATTTTTATTTTTTATGTTGCTTGCTTTCTCTGGTTTTATTTCCTTTTTTTCTTAATATCCTTGGGATCAAAGACATTTTTAAACAATATGTTTACCAAAAGAACTTAAGTTTTATTTCCCAAGTTTCCTATGAACAAATTTTGATATATACTAAAATAAAATTTACTAAATAATAAAGTTAACAATAAATTTACTTACTAAAATAATAAAACATGGTTTAAAGTACTCTGAGTTAACTGTAAACATCATGTTACACAAAAGTAAAACATTTATGTACTACTCAATAAGTTATTTTGCAACTAATAACTCTAATAATAATGAAATGGCAGTCTATGAATATTTAAAAATTTCTTTTAAAGCTTTTTTCCTTTAGTTTCACTTCTATTAATAAACTTGTTATTTGGACTGGTTGAATTCCTATAGTGATGAGCTATCCCTAATCCATGAGGAAAATAGCAAAGATGAAAAAGTTGCACTATTATTTCCATATAAACTTAATTTTATTAATTTCAAATAACACATTGATTGTCTTCTTTTTAAATAGATTATGACTTGCAGGTAGGCATTGTGGAAGCTCTATGTAGAATGACCACAGAAAAACAAAGACGGGAATTGGCACGTCAGTGGTTTTCAATGGATTTTATTGCTAATGCATTTAAAGGAATTAAAGACTCTGAATTTGAAACAGTAAGTAGTATTAGAATAACAAAAATAAACAAATATTTTTGTTTAATTATGATTTTTAAAGGTCTTTCTCTTTTTAAAATTAGGACTGCAGGATATTTCTCAACCTTGTGAATGGCATTCTTGGAGATAAGAGAAGGTAAACTTAATGCACACACAAGTTTTTACCGTCAAAGTAGAGCTCAAGAGGGAACAGCCAGTGTTGGACCTTTGTCAAAGCAACTTTCTTTGTTTTCTTATTTTGGAGGCAAAGTGTGCTTGGGTATTAAACTTAAAACAATATTTTACAGAATATCATTAGTAAATTACTATCCTGGTAGTCTGAAATAATCCTCTACTGGCCTTGTTTTGCTCTGTACTTTTTGAGGAAAAATATATTTTATTGAATTCATATTAATAACTTTGAATCTTCAGAGTTAGTTTGCTATATTTCAGTTATTTAACCTTAAATAATTTCAAATTATTTAACCTTACTGCCTTAGTTTTCTTAGCAATATTATAAGAATATTAATAATACCTACTTCATATGTTTGTTGTGAAGATGAAATGAGATGTTAAGTGTTTAAAATAGTATATGACCATGAAATCATTCCAAGAATTTAGCCGTTTTTGTTTGCAAAATTATTCACCTTTTCCCATCTAAGTCCTATAGGAACTTCCTTTGCATTAATAGTTATACGTGAAAATTGGAATCTCTGCTCATATTTGATAGTACACACAAAAATACTTTGTATAATTACTTTAGCCAAAATGGTAAGTTGAGTAGTATCCTTAAAGCAATATGCTTTTCTCTACCTAAACAAATTTCTATTAAATACTTTTTTGGGTGTGATTCCCTCTGGATCATTTTAATACTTTCATTGGTGCATTATAGTCTCACATCATAATGTAGTTCATAGTGATAGTGACATACATGCACACAGCACCTGGTGGGCTTTTCCTCCAACTCCCTCCCCACTCCCCCTTCCTCATACAAGATACTGATATTGGCACTGGTATTCTCACATATGTACATAATGTCAGTGGAAGTGTTTCCTTCATTAACTCTCCCCCAACCCTGCAAGACCACCTCCCTCATTCCACTGGAGTTTTTCCTCCATAATCTAAAGTCCTTCTTGTATCCCGACTACTCCCTCGCTTCCTCATATGAGAGAAAACTTATGGCCCTTCACTTTCTGTGACTGGCTAGTCTCACTTAACATAATGTTCTCCAGGTCCATCTATTTTCCTGCAAATGGCATAATTTTATTCATGGCTGAGTAGAATTCCATTGTGTGTATATCCTATAATTTTGTAATCCATTCATCTGTTGATGGACACCTGGGTTGGTTCCATAATTTGGCTACTAAGAATTGTGCTGCTATAAACATGGATATGCTGGTATTACTGTAATATTCTGATTTCAGTCCCTTTGGAAATATACCCAGGAGTGATATAGCTGGATCATATGGTGGATCTATTCCCAGTTTTCTGAGTAATCTCCACACTGATCTCCATAGCAGCTGTACTATTTGCAATCCCACCAACAGTGTAGAAGAGTTCCAATTTCCCCACATCTTCACCAGCCATTTATTGTTGTTTGACTTCTTTTTTTGTGTGTGTGTGTGTGGTACTGGGGATTGAACCCAGGGGCATTCTACCTCCGAGCTACACCCCCGGCCCCAATTTTTTATCCTTTATTTTGAAACCAGGTCTCACAAAGTTGCGGAGGGCCTCACTAAGTAGCTGAGGCTGGCTGCGAACCCGGATCCTCCGGTGTCAGCCTCCCAAGTACTGGGATTACAAGTGTGTGCCACCACGCCTGGCTTTGTTTGACTTCTTGATTGCCATTCTAATTGGGGTTAGCTGGAATCTCAGTGTAGTTTTCATTTGTATCTCCTTGATTGCTAATGATGTTGAACATTTTTTTCATGTATTTATTGGCCATTTGTATTTCTTCTTTTGTGAAGTGTCTATTTAGTTCAGTTGCCCATTTCTTCATTGAGTTATTAGGTTTTTTTAGTGTTAAGTCTTTTAAGTAACTTATATATCTTAGATATTAGTCCTCTATCAAAGAAATAGCTGGCAAAAAATATCCCATTCTGTAGGCTCTCTCTTCGGACTCTTAAAGCTCAGGAAATTTAAAACAAGAATTAATCATGGGATGGCATTAAATACTTATTTAAAAAAGTAATAGATATGATTTTATTTAAAAATTTATGACCACTTATTTCCCTTTGATTCTAGGCATAATTTCTATGACTAGACAATATTATGCTGTGAAGACTTAATTTATTTTCTTAAACCACTTTGTATTTTAGGGTCTTTACATTTCCTTGTTTGTCAGCATTTCTTGATAAATATGAGGTAAGTTTTAAATTTAATATATTGTTTTATTGGATAAATTTTGATGGAAAAGTTAGGCGAATTATGGGTTACAAATTGATAAAACATTAAAACTAGTTATAATTATGTTACAAATATAGCTGGCCTAATATTCCATACTTGATAGTGATACCAGGAAAATTCTATGAGTCAGCATATGTGTGGCCAAGAATAACTGAAATATGAAGGCTGTAGTTTTTCAAATTTTTTCCTGTTTTCTTAATCAAGCCCTTTATTGATTTATCATTCATGAATATATTCAGACTAATACTTTCAACCTTTGTTAGGCCTTGGAATATTTGTGATTTTTGAAACTATCTAATTTCTGTGTAAAATATTGAAATAGCAGTATTGTTTCTAAATTTATTTAAATGTTATACTTGTCTGTTTTTTCTCTTATTTTACCTTCTAACTATACTGTTTGTCTTTTTAAAAAAATCAGGAAGTAGTTATTCTCTTCTATGGAATATAGTATTGCCAGATTCTAGTATCAAAAATAAAGCCAACTAAAATAAACTAAAAGAATCAGCCATGAATATAACATGAAATTTTCTGTTTTCATTTTTAAACATAGTATATACTAGTTTTATATGCTTTTTTATTAGCTGCAAATACCATCAGATGAAAAACTTGAGGAATTTTGGATTGATTTTAATCTTGGGAGCCAGACTCTATCATTCTACATTGCTGGAGATAATGATGTAAGCTTTATTCCCTCTGTGTTATTCTATATGTATACATATGTATAAAATTTTTAATTTACTCTAAGAATGTGTATTTCTGTGTATATTTTTCTATTCATTCCTTTAATATAATTCAGTGATAGCTCTTAAGTTTTGATTAGCATAATAATCTAAGATAATTAGAAGTGAAAAGTATTTCTGATGTTTTATTATAACAGAAATATTAATGTTAAATTTAATACTCATTTTAACATAAGCTTTTTAGAAATAAATTATATTAATTACATAAAATTTTGCATTCAAACAAATAAAGTTTATTGAATTCAGAATCTAAAGAAAGCAGTAGGGGCTGGGAGTGTAGTTCAATGGTAGAATGTGTGCTTAACATGCATTAAGCCCTGGGGTTAATTCCCAGTACCACATTAAAAAAAAAGCACTACTCAGTTACAGAGATATTCTGTTAAAATTAACATTAACAGATGGTGATAAATGGTGTTATTTATTCATAAAATTTTCTCTTTGAAAACAGTGAGGGATTGTTGTGGTAGCATTTGAAAGTCAATTTTAGTTCTTTTCTTTCTATGCTGTATGATAGCCATACTTAAACCTTCCTCACAGGTGGCATATTTTCTACTGACCTATTTTTACCTGAAGAAAATCCTTAATAGCTACCACCTCATATTTGGTACATTAACATACTTCTAAACTCAAATTGTATGTTCACTTTACCAAATTCTGTGTGAGACTTGATTGGCATTTACTTATCTGGTTGTAGTTTGTAGTATTATATGAAGGCTTTTAGTCTTTCTAGTCTATTTCTTCGAGAATCCTGCTTTTTGTTACATGTAAATGCTTTATAAGTGAACATTAGCCAAATATCTCTTAGGATTTCCATAAACTTTTTATTTTAGATTACCTTTTAGAATACTTAATAAATTGAATTCCAGTGACTAGAACTAGTCAGGAGTATTGACAGTTTTCATTAGTGTATTTCTATTTCAGGGTTTGTAGAAGTATTTTTAACTGAATTTTCATTCAGAAACTAGAATTTCAGTTTGGGAGAAGAGAATAATATTAATGTAGTACCTGTCTTCATTCAGCTTGGTGTAATGGATGATTTAGACCAGAAAACAAGCAGTCATACTATAGTATTACACATGATAGCGAAAGTATAAAATGCATTTATAAATTATGTTCCAGACACCGATCAAGATACTGGGGGATTTTTCTTTTCAAAAATATATTCGAAATCCTCTTGCCTCTGAATTTCTATAGTAATAGTTGTTGTGGCATAGGCACGGCCTGGAAAAGAATTTCCAGGATAAGAGTAGAGCTACAGACAAGTTTATTTAGGGGAAAATAGAAAAACACATTCAAAGAATGTTGTGGGCCATCTTAGGAGAGGAAAAGACCTGCAGAGATACTGGGAGATTGAGGATTTGGAGGAATTTTTATAGAGAGAATTGTCTTTAAATAACAAAGGTTTTGGCTATATTTTTCTCATAAGATTACTTGAAGGTTTTAGGGTCGTCACATCTTTAGGACTAGTATCTAACTTGTAATTCTGTGAATTCAGTATCATTTTATTTAGTTATATAAATTTTAGTGAAAATACTTGGAAGGTTATTTTTAGGCTTTAGAATATTTTTCATGCATATTCAGTTTTTTACTCCAAGGGTAATCAATTAATGAATATTATGATTTTAGGACTTGGAAAGGTAGTAGTAGTGGGAACTGAGGAATGAGTATGACTTCACAAAATATTTAAAAGGAAATAAAAGAATTTGGTAACCTTTTTTTAAAAGGGTGTCCTCTTAATAAATACTAATGATAGTCATTATTTTTTGCTTAACAGTAAGAAACTGAAAAAGTATTTCCTTTTATGAGCAAATAGATGAAATGTAACATGTATGTTATGTCATTAATTGATGGAACATGAAATATGTTATAGAAACTGTTTACTTAGTGATATTAGTAAAATATTTTTCTCCTTTATATTACTTAAAAATTGGTGTTTAAAAAAGTTTAAAATCAGGAATAAATAATCATTTATTTATGGTCAAAATCTATATTTAAGGATCATCAGTGGGAAGCAGTCACTGTGCCTGAGGAAAAAATACAAATGTATAGTATTGAAGGTACTAAGTTTTTTTTTATAATTCTCTTCTTGATTCGTATCATTTGGAATAGAAACTACATTTTGGGGGGGATAACAAAATAGACTAATAAAACCCAAATCCCTATTTTGTGTGGCCCTTCTCCCTCAAGATGTTTTCCTCCTGTCCCAAGATATATTCTGGAGGCTGGTGTGGAGACTTCTCAGCCAGCAGGAGGAGCCCCACCAGACGTCGAATAGGAATAATGGTGGCCCCTGGGGCTGGAGCTTTAGTCAATAATAGAAGCAAATTAATTGGGTTGACAAATAATTTTTGATGATTTTTCTGAAGAATAGAGTGTGAATACCTCCTACAACTTGCACTTACAGTATTTTCTTTTACTGGATTGACAAATGCATTGAGGATAAGGACTATCCTTCTCACCTCACACTTTGCTGACAATTTTTATCAAATGCTATAATTTACTATCAATATATTTATAACAACTGTAGACTTAATAGAAACATTTGGATAGATGTTTCTGCCTAGAAATCTAGTAATTGTGTGAAATTAAAGTTATTTTCTTTGTTTTCCTTTTTTTAAATTAAGAAAATAACTTTCTCAGATGTGTTCAAGGAATATTTTGTTAAGAATCTGTTAGGGTCCAGAACCTATTCTGTCCTCTATCTCATTAGTTATGGTAGTACTTAGTAACTTATAGATCAGGACACTGAGACTCTGAAAGGTAAATTGATTTGTCTACATGGGTAGTGAACTTCCAAAGTTTATTAAACATTGTTAAATTCTAAAAGTTTGAATTTTTATTCAATTAATTTTAATTAACATGCTGCATGTTTTTCTTATAGCATACTTTTAGAGAGATATCAATATAAACTCATCAATGTTATTTTTTGTATACAGTGAGAGAATCAAAGAAGCTACTGACTATAATTCTGAAAAATATAGTAAAAATTAGTAAAAGAGAAGGGAAAGAATTGCTTTTGTATTTTGATGCATCATTAGAAATCACTAAAGTTGCTCAAAAAATTTGGGGTGCAGATAAGTATAGGGTAAGTTTTTAAGCTCTTTTTAAATAAACATTTACTGTTTTCATAATTCTGGAAACCCAGTTTGGGTCTATAAGTTTCATTGTGCTTTTTTCCATTCTAGGATTTTTTTTAAATGACGTAGATTTTAGTTCCTTATATTTGTTCTATGGAATAACCATTAGCTTGTTAGCCATATCCTTTAAGATGCCTATTAGAAAATATCTCAGATGACATAATCAGCAGCTGCTTAGAACATTATTCAATTCCTGCCATGCTTTTAAAAGATGAAATTAGACAAAGCATGGTTTCCAAGATAGTAAACATTGTGAGAATTATACAAATGATACCTTAGAGGAAGTATATAATTGGTCTAGGGGAAAAGGCATTATTTTGGAGATGGGGCTTGAAATGGCCTTTAAAGGTGAAGAACGGGATTTAGACAAGTTGCTTTCCAGGACTGTGAGAGACATTATATGCCAGATATTATTTAATGAGAATCTAAGAACCATTCATTTGACATATTAGGAAGATGTTCTGTTGAAAAAAGTTTGGACAGTTCATTTATGTTGAAGAATAGCGCATGCTAGATTTGTGAGGAACCCTTGTAGAAGGATCAAAATGGTGAGCTAAGGAGACTGTCATTAGTTAGGAGGGAAGTAATTTAAATTTCCTGAGAATGGCCATTTATATATGCAAGGTAATAATTTGAAATAATCTGGCAATTGTGAAAGAAAGTAGGTAGGAAATAATTGCATTGAATGGGAAGAAAGTGACATTACTTTGGATTGAATTTTAGGAATTTGCCAGAAAACAAGGTATTTCGGTTGCCAAAACATCTGTGCATGTATTTTTTGACTCACGTGGATCACAGGTATGTCTCTGACTTACTTGCTTTTTTATCATTGGGCAAATTTTAACACTAAATAATAACACAGTAATAAAGTTGATATTAGGTGAATACATATTCACTAAAAACAGTTCTCAATATCAATGATACTCTAATAAAATACATATGATTTTTTAAAGTTATTAGTGATACTTTTAGAACAGAGTAGAGAGTTATTGATAAACACCAATTTTGATAACTTTAAAAATTAGAAGTATGTGTCCTTCCACTAATGATGAAGCGTGTTTGCTAAAGTGGGTACTTTTTGTTGGGTCACTTTGTAAAAATTAGTATGTGGATAGAAGAGGAAAAGAGTTAACATTTGTAAATGTGAAATGATTAGGAGCTTTATTAAGACATCCAGTGAGCTTTTGAGAACTTCCTATGGTTTGAAGTTTTAAAAATAGATTTTCTACATTCTCCGACAGATTCTGGTGCCAGAAAGTCAATTTTCAGCAGTTGAAGAAAAATCTAACCCCCAAAAGGAACTTGCTAAACCTCCAAAATACATAAAAAACAGTAACCAAGGAGACATAAAAAATAGTCAGCTCGAGGTAAATATGGTGTCAAAATAGTTGTTTATTGAATTACCATAGTCAAATCACTGTTATACATAAGTACATAAAATCATCTAGAATTTATTTATTAATGGCCTTGATAAATCACATTTCCATTTCCCTCTAGCTTTTGCAAATACAAACAAAACAGATAGTATTCTAGTAAATTATGTATATATGTGGAGTTAGGAGTCAGGACAAGGTATACTATACACTTGTAAATTCCAAATTGGAGATACATAGGAGAATAGCTACTGTTTTTTTTTCCACTTAGCCTTTCTATGTTATCTTCCCTTTGGCTATAATGTATAATACAAATTTATACTCTTCCATTGATTTATATGAGAAATGAAAGCAATGCATTAGGGCTTTTTGCTTCCTGCTCTTCCTCTTCAAAGACCTTCTCTAGGCCATATCTAAGAGAACCATTTCTCAGCCTGCTTTTCCATACCCTGCTGTGACATTTGACATTGTTGACAGTTCTGCCTTTCTTAAGCTCCTTTTTCAACTCTAGCTTCCTTTCTTCCTATTTCAATTACTATATCAGAGATGCTTTCTCTCCCACCTTTCTGAACATCTTGCCGCCTTCTTCCTGGCAGAGCTTCTTTAGTGTGCATCGTTTGGGTTCTTGAAGTGTACCAGACTTGTCTTCAAATTTCTATAGCGGCATCCCTATTTTTTGTTCTACGATTTCCTCTTGTATGTCTCTTTAAGTCCTTAACTGAAGTCTAACCTCAAGTACTTTTTTTTTTGCCTCAAATCTGCATCTATTGTCAGTAACATTACCATTCATTTTCCTGGCAATATCCTTGGTACCAGCATTTTCTTCCCTCATATCTAGAACCAAGTTGCTAATGATTATCCTTTCATAGTGTCGCTCAGATCCTTTCTGCCTTGTTCCTTCTACCATTGCTCATCCGAGAATGCCTAGGTTCTGAGAGTAGCCTCCTGGTTGGTCTTTGACACCACTGCTTCCTCCTCCGAGCTAGCCCTGGATACCAATGATTTTCTAAACACCACTATCCTGATAGCATTCTTTTGCTCAAAAAGCTTCATGATCTTTGTGTTTATCCCACTGATTCAATAACTATTGACTCCGTTCTTGAATTTTGCTATTTAAAATTGTAGCACATATTCTCCACTTTAGTAAGGTCATTTACTGTCTCTTTGTATGCCACGCTCATTCTTGCCTGTAAATCTATCTTCATTCATATTGTTGATTTCTTTTTTAACCTTTATTTATCTAAAGTATAACTTACATTTGCATGTCTCTGTTCATTCACCTCTTAATTGTATTTTCTCTGATTATTTCAAATAATATTAATCATCTTTAGGCAACTATCTCTCTCACAGGCTTTTCCATACATTTTGACATGTTTATATTATGCTCCTTTAGTCTTGTATCCTCAATTAAATTTACAATGCTATCTTTTAATTCCCCTAGACAACTAGATCATAAAAGCTAACTTTAGTGTCTTTATATCAGAATTATGTTTGGTGCTTATTAAAAATGCAGATTCTTATCTGGGCATAGTGGTGCACACCTGTAATCCCAGTTCTTGGGAGGCTGAGATAGAAGGATCACAGGTTCAAGTACAGCCTCAGCAATGCAGTGAGACTGTTTCAAAACAAAAATAAAATAGGGCTGGGGTTGTAGCTCAGAGGTAGAACACCCTGGGATCAATCCCCAGTAACACACACACACACACACACACACACACACACACATACACATACACACACACAAATGCAGTCTTAGACCTCAAAAAACACCACACTATTATTAATTATTAAATGCCTACTATGTTTTCAATAAGGATTAGCTATTTCAGGCATTTCCTATCCTATTCACTATGCCCTAAGAATTATAATTTCTTTTAGAAAAATCTACTGGTTCGGAAACTTCTTTTCTGGTTGATCTTAAAATTCCCTTTTCTCCTATATAACCCTCCCTTCCTTCACATTCCACGTACATACCTGTTCAGAACTCTTATCATTTTTTTCCCTTCTGACTTAGGGTCACATCCCTTTTTAACGAAACAGCTTTCCTATCCCTTTATGCAGTGTGTCTGAAACTCCTATCCCCTGTAGGCTCTACTTCTAATTATCTGCCTTTTTTACTCTTATCAATCACTCTAGGATGATGTGGAAAACCACAAATCTTTATTGGAACCACTAGCTGAATTCCTGTAGCTCCTTTACGCCAAAGGCAGTTTGGTTTGAACAGATTATTAATTCAGTTTTCAGAAATGTGTGAAAATTTTAAGAATAATTAACATGAAAGCATTCAAAATAATTTTATATATGTATACATTCTCATAAAATAGAATAGGGAATTGCAAGTCGTTGGTCAGCTAAACTTAATGATAAAATGTTTTCAGTTAGTATATGAAGGTACTATATTGCACTTTCATATATTGTCTAGATATTCTATAAATACTATTTTAAACGATATTTCTTGTTTGGGCTACTTATATTTAATGCCAAACATGAGGATAAAACCTTCAAAGTCATCCTAAAACACAAAAATTTCTGGATATTGTGCTGTTTATTTTTAAAAAGCTTACATTTTTGTATGTAGTCAAGGCAAATATGTTATGAATAAAATTGTAGGATATTGAATTTGAAGAGTGAATGTGTGTTTATTGTGGTTGTTTCTCGTGGTTTAAGATAACAACTCCGAGCAAAAGAAAAGTGTCTGAAGCGTCAATGATTGTTCCTGGTTCAGATAGATACACTGTGAGAAGTCCATTACTTTTAATCGACACATGTAAGTTTTATGGTCTCGAAAGGTTTTTTTTTTGAGGTACCGGGGATTGAACGCAGGGGCGTTCTACCTCCGTGATACGCCCCCGGCCCTATTTTTTATACTTTATTTTGAAACCGGGTCTCACGAAGTTGCG